>OY744532.1:2265000-2322500 GCA_963556195.1 Sepiola atlantica | reverse complement strand
AGGCCTGGCCTTTTCATGTCTTGCAAGTGGTGTTCACTCAGCGAGCTTCTCTCGGGATTCCAAACGCTTTTTTTCCACGTCAAAATATATATCTCTGTCGACAAACAAGCCGTTCTGTACTTTTCATTCCTTACCGCCCAAACCACTCTTCCCCGTTCTCTCCCTATATATATATATATATATATATATATATATATATATATATATATATATATATATTATTATTATTATTATTATTATTATTATTATTATTTGTATACTAATCCTCTTTTTCTAGGTTTTTTTAATATGATGCGGTTGTCTTCGGTATTCTGGTTGAAAGAAGTATTTGTATCAATCTAACTATGGCGGAAAAAAGAATTGATAAATATATAAAAGAAGATTAAGATTCTTTCAAAAGAAAGTTATGTCTTATTTTTCTGACATTCTTATTTCAGTTCGAAACATGTTTGGACTTGAGATAATGAAATCTCGTTTTCTGATCATGGCACGGAAAAATCGGTTACATAGCCATTTGCTCATGACAGTGAGTTTCTTTTTTTACGATGGTGGAAAAGGTTTTCCTCTCCGGAGAACATAATCGTATTGTTCGATATTTCTGAAAGAAGGAATTATTGTTATTTTTGTCAATCAAAAAGCATAATAACGAGATGCGTGTGAGACAATGCGTCTTTCTGTCCATCGGATCACTACTCACAATAATGTAGCAGATACCAATAAAGGGCAAATTGGACAAGAAGTGGTAGGTGGAGAGACGTGGGGGGGGGGCTCAAGATGTATTGAATACGAAGAAGTGTTCAAACTCGACACATTTTAATTTTCTCTTGAATCACACCAAAAAATAAATTTTACACAACAATATCTGAGAAGAAACAAGTGATGTAGTAGTTTTATTTTCAATGCAAATAAATTATGTTGCCTGTTTATAGATTTCTTCGACTAACATATCAGTTTTTTCTGTCATTTTTATGGAACGTGTTTTCTAGTTATTTTCATATTTCGGAATTTTTTCTCATGTCTTTTTATTCTTGTATTTACAAATCTTCATAAAGTTGGCCACATGATATTTAATCCGAAGCACACAAACAACCAAGATAAGGAGATATACAATTATCATAATATAACCTTAAGAAATACAATCTATTAAAATCATTATTAAAACACTTTTTGAAAAAAAGATATAAATGCCCGGAAAAAAAACAAATCAAATGATATTTTTAAGAAACATTCCTATACAGATAAACATAAAACTATTAATTCCTTGTCAATGATACATGAGCAATAAAGTGAATTACTATTGAATAAACGAAATAACCATATATCAAAAGTCCGAAATGAAAATTAGCACATATTAAACATTTTGAAAATTATTGACATAAATATTATGGTCCATCTGATGAAATATTTATAATAAATTTATCTGTATATTCATGTTACCTATTATGATATATATATATATATATATATATATATATATATATATATATATATATATATATATGTTAGATTTGATATAAGTTTACACAGAACATACCGTAAAAGGATGAAAATTAATAAATAAATATGGATTGATTAATCAAAATAACACCAACAGAATAACGCTATTTGAATAACGTACACTATTAAATGATGTATATGTATTAGAAGAGGGAGGGCCTGTGGACGAGTGGTTATAGCACTTGTCTTTGGGATGGACGACCCGGGTTCGATCCCACTCACGGCATGCGAATTTTCGGGTCTGAAAACTCCCTCTGTCCACCCAGCAGTAAATGGGTACCTGACTTGAACTCAGGAAAGGTTCAAGGCAGCGGAAGGAGAGGGATGGACTCCGACTTCCATATGCTGTGCCCAAGACACGGTGATTCTTAACAAATCACCGCCGTTACGGCCACGGGCAGTGTACGATGTCGCAACGACACTCGTGTGCGTCCAGGCTATGCGACCTTTACCTTTTTATTTATTAGAAGATTCGTTAAGAAAAGATGCCAAATCCCTGGTCTTACAAATATGTATATAAATCATTTGTTTGATAGACTAAGCATTTCCTTGTCTAAATTAATTCTACGTTACTAATAGTTCCGTATAAAGATTTGTAAGATATCTTATTTATTAGTTATAATATATTTACTAGCATAGCCAGGGAGTTCGGGTTGATACTATTAAATGTCAATAAAATATTAGGTAAACGTTTATAACTAGATTTATGGGATTTAATGTTTGAGACTATAGTTATAGTGTATTAACCATGGAAAGGAACATTAGGCAGATGATTTTAAAATACAATACACTGTTAAGTAAAGTTATAAAAAGAAATGAAAATGGTTCAAAGTTATAATCTACTAAGCCGGGTATATTGGTATTATGTGTAGTGAAACTTCCGAGATAGATTAAAAGTCTATCCTACTAGATAGATTTACCGTGACCTTCCTAAAGAGAAGTCCATTGCATTGAGTTTTTTTTTTATCTGCTGACATCAGAGTAGTGTGTGCTAAGATCAACAAGACAATTCAGAGGAAACGGTTACACACTATATGTAGACATATAGGTAATTTCTCTCCTAAATTATTTCATCTTTGATTTAGTAATTGTTTGGTATTTAAAAATGATACTGATGCTCTTGTTAATGTCGTTTTGAAGGTGGAAGTCTGATTGTGATTTGAAGATGAAACTATACAAAAACTTGTTTAGACTAAAATCAAAGATGGATGACAAACCTGTCTTCATAAAAATATATTAAATGAAAAACATATATTTGCTTGTTCTCCTTAACGTTTGAAATATCTTTTACACAATAGCAAGTCTGTATAACATAAAATGTGTTGTTTTTCCTGATACAAAAATCGAATTTATTTTTGAACGTATATAAAATTGAACTTTTATGTCCACCTGTTGACACTATTTTCTTAACAATTTGTTATAGCAATAAAATATTATTGACTAGAAATTCCGTTTAAACTTGTATTTTTTTGTATTCAAAATTATGTTCAAAGTTTATTATTTGTGCAAAAAAGTTATTTGTGTTTGATAACATTCTAAAACAGTTCACATATGTGCGGTGCTAGAGAAAATACAACGAATAAAACATGTAATTAAAGTTACGTTTTGAACACTTTAAAAATAATGTTATTTCAGGAAAAGCAATACAATTAAAATAGAACGAAATGTTTATATATATAATATATACATATATATATATATATATATATATATATATACATATATATATATATATATATATATATATATCGGAAGCAAGTCGTTTATTAGGCATGTGTCGTTGAAGACCACGGAGTTCTCCCTCTTCATAATTCGTCGGGTTTCTGGTATCAGTTGATGGATCATGGCGCCTAATGTTGTGTATTGGGCCATTTCTCTAGCGTTTTCGGTCTCGCGACCGTCTTCAGGAGTTTGTGTGTTGTTGTTGTTTGTAAAGAGCCGTATTTATGGTTTTATTTTTGGTAGATCTAATTATTTGAATATGTGTACATACATAAATGTATATATATATATATATATATATATATATATATATATATATCTTTATTCTTTTATTTACTTATTAGTTTATTTATTTATTAACTTATTTTATTTTTCATCTATTATTATTATTATTATTATTATTATTATTATTATTATTATTATTATTATTATTATTATTATTATTATTATTATAAATAAATAAAACCGTAAACACGGCTCTTTAAACAACAGCAACAACACACAAACTCCTAAAGAGGTCGCGAGACCAAAAGCGCTAGAGAAATGGCCCAAGACACAACATTAGGCGCCATTATCCATCAATTGATACCAGAAACCCGACGAATCGCTCGCCGAGTCGATAAACTGACCAGAAAGATCATAAAGAGGGAGAACTGCATGGTCTTCAACGTCACATGTCTAATATATATATATATATATATATATATATTTATTTTCAAATAGTTGTCCACATTTATTTCACTTACAAAGATCATTATTGATTTATTTATCGTTTTCATTTTTCTTATTATTTATCGTTTGTTTTTACTCTGTGTGTTTATTTAATACTTTATTTTGTTCGTTAAATCGATAATTACAGTTCCTTGGCAATATAAATGTTTAATAGCATTTTCATATTTTTCACAAATACATAATTTATAGTATAGCGTCTGTCTAGATATCAGACTTCATATTATCTGCCTTTAGTAAGTTAAAAATATCCTTCTAGATTGAAACAATTTTAATTTTTGTCCCAATTCAGCGTCCCCTTTTGGGAGCTTGGTTTTCCCATATTAAAAATCGACCTGGTCTTTTACTCTGTCTTTGTGAAGAGGCAAGTAAATAGGAACACATGTAATTACATACGTTGTAACCAAGAATATTTTCTACAAAACAGATAAATTTATATTGTAACTTTCAAAAAGTATAATCAGCTTTTGATTTTAATAGCTTCTGTAAGGAAAATTGTTTTCAGATTATTCACAACGAAAAGAATAAAATGAATTTTAGTCTCTAAAATCTATGAAACAAGATATTGTCTATGCACTTTAATGCAGCAACAGCACACAACTTTTCTTTTTCAATTAATTCTTGCTTTTTTTCAATTAATATCGAATGAGTTCAGCTTTAGCATGAATCACGTACCGTTCCTTTCTTTTCTTTTTTATTACAATTTAAACATGTTCTAATACTTTTTACAAAAGCTACCATTTATTATCAACAGCACGACTTTTCGACGTATGCATGACGTCATTTCCGACGGAACAGACTTTCTTAACGATGGTCGTGGCTTCACCAGTTCCCTCTCGCTTCGCAAATAATTGACATGAAACTTTTAAATGATATACATGTTATTGATGTACACAAGAAAGAAAAGTTTTCACATTTATTCATATAAATAGATAAACATTAACATTTGGTACTTTTTTTACCAATTTATTTATCTTTAAAATATGAGTGTAAATACAAGAAACGTCCCGAAAAAAACAATAAGTCAGTTTGCCGAAAGAAAAGGCGAGAAAAAGAACCTAATAGTTGTGCATAACTATCCTGCAATCATAAGAAATGTGGGAGAACTCACCATCATTGGTATTTCTGAATTATATTTTCTTGCTGAACATTTGTCACGAAATAAAACAACATTTATAAACGAAACTCTTAATTATATTAGGGGTGGGACGTAATGGGTGAAAATTTCAGATCCATGCTAGTAGTATTTTTTGTGTTCATTTATACATAAATAACGCTAAACAATCAAACATTTTGAACATTTTGCAAAATTCAGAAGGTGCAGGCCACTCGGTTTTGGCTATTTTACATTCAGGAAAACCCTTTCACAGCCTGAAAATGGTCCTAAATTAAAGTACTATATCAGATTTAACCATCTATATCCATTCATAGCTTTTGAGGATGTTTTAGGACATGCAATGTCGCATGAAACCACTTTTTTTTACCGAAAAATGATGAATTTTTAGTCCCGTGGAGCCCTAACGGCTATTTTGGCCTGCACCTTCTGAATTTTGCAAATTTTCAAAATGTTTGATTGTTTAGTGTTATTTATGTATAAATGAACACAAAAAAATACTACTCGCATGAATCGGTAATTTTCACCCATTACGTCCCACCCCTAATTATATATAAACAATAATTGATTGAAAATACAATAACGCAGTATTATTTATAAAGTATCTCTTTTCAGAGCAAAATGCAAATTATTTAACTTCACTACTGAGATCACATATACATAAGCAGTGTAAACATGAATTTAATTGGAATCAGTTTTAATCATCTAGATTAACCAGTGTAGAGAAGGGATGTAGGTATATAATAATTGTTAAGCTTATGTTTATGGAATTCGATATGGAGTTGTAAAAGATGGCATTCTGATAAAAACCGTTATATTTCTTCATCATCTTGAGATCCTAATCTATCTATTAACAAGGAAGGTGAATAATCTGTTATATAAAGCTGTAGTAGTGACTGTAATTAATGCCATCATTGCGACTATTGCAATATTGTGTATCCTATCTATAAATAGCCACCATTTGCTCATGAATGGAGTATTACTGCCACATAAAGGGTGGTGCACCAAACACTAGCCTCCACCTCAGATACAGGATGCAGAAAAATAGTCTCTAACCAAATAGGTTCCGCACTGTCTGCCAAGCTACAGTCCGTTCCCCCATTGAACAGTGTTGCATTCCTATGCTTGTTTTACAAGTACTTCCACGAAATAAGCTCCGAGAAACTCACTGCAATTGTACCCTGTCAATTAAAATACTTCTGACGGACCCGATTCACAGCAAAATCAAACTTTTTCACTGTAGAGGTCCCTAAATGATGTAAAATCTTCAACTCTAATAGTTGTTTGCCTCGAACCGCTTGACTTTAGAATTCCTTCCCCTCTCATTGTTTCCCAGACTCTATGAACATGCAGAAATTTAAATATAATGTGAACAAATATCTTGCTGTTCAGCTCGTCAATGAGGTTATCCCCTATAAATCTGGCCCTAACACAGTAGTCCTTTACGTTTCAGTGCCAAGATGCTTTTTTCGTGTGAACAAATGAAAGAAAACTCACTTAATCAACGTAAATGGTTGATTCCCCTGTGTAATACTAAACGCCAATATTCTGCTGTTGTAAAGCTGTATAGAAAAATGTAATAGATGTCACGTTAGGGTGCATTGTAATTATCTATTAACCGGCGTTATGTGTTATGTGGCGTTATGTGTGCAAAAGACTGTGAAGTCTTTTGCACACAGATTTGCTTCGATATTTACATGTGCGTTCTCCATATCCCTAGATAACTCTATTGGTTCGCTCAAAGAAATCTGTTTATCTTCGTCAGTAAAAATGAAAAACTGTTTGTGTTTGGCTCCGTAGAATAACACGTGGAGAAAAGGTACAATAAGAACAACGAGTTGATGTTTATCGGCGGTTTTCTCCACTTTCTTTTTCCCTTTGTCTGAGTTGTTATTTTATTCTGTGGTCTATGGGGATTCCTAAGAAAAAATGCTGCCATTTAAGTTCAGAGAAAAACGTGGATTATTGAATCGACAAATCGAGCTCAAATTTATGCAGATGTTTTTTAATGTTATCTCATTCAATAATATCGTTTAGAAATTTATGAATTTTACCCGGTTATTTAGTTCACAGCAAAAGTATTATGTTAAGCATATGATTCAAATCATATGAAATAGAAAAACCTAGCAACGAATAGTGTCGCGGGCATGACACTAAACTGCATCAAACACTCACTGAACATAGTACCTACTTATGTTGGATAATGCCCCTATGGGAACGAACGCATCTTAGAAATCGTTTGATTTAGCTTGCGCGATTAAGTGCGGGTGGACCCGTACAACTGTTCTCACGGTTGGAGCTCACAGACATGACAGCCCACCATTTTGATGAGACCTTTTAGGTCAAGGGTTCAAAGGAGTCAGGCTGTGACGAATGCACCTGCGCATAGAGGGTCTGTGACGTCAGGGGCTTTCGCGTGGGAAACAGAGGTTTGCCAGTTAGGGTTTTGGAGGTGAACCTATCAGACGTGATTTTCATGATGTAGTCTACAACATACATAGGGGAATTATTTCCCTAAGAAAATACAGGCGAAGGATCTCTTTTTCCTCTCCACCAATGGTTAAGGACTTAATTGATAAGTCAATACGAAAGCAGTAATTTGCTCTCTCTCTCTCTCTCCCCCTCTCTCTCTCTCTCTCTCTCTCTCTCTCTCTCGACGTTAGTGGACACTCCTAGCTGACGGATAACTAACGCTTGAAATAAAACAGAAATTAAGTTTAAAAGATTGTTTGTCTTCTGAGTCGGTCATGGAGTTTTTTGTTGCAGCGGCATGGTTCACGGCAGAAAGAAAGAATAAAGAAGTCAACCACTAGACGACGCACCCTCTACGCGTCTAGGAAAGATTGAGGGTGCGAGGATTTAAAACGTATGCAAATTATATAATTTATGGTGTTCAAAATAACGAGTGATAAAACGAGAACTGCCACGGCTCGTTCCGGGACGAGTATACGAAATGAGAACAGCTGCGGCCCTAGTATAGGGCTATGCAACACTAATACTAGAATTCTGTACACTGATTTTCGACCTTCTATAAACATGTTAATCAAAGAAAAATGGCGGGAATCGTGTGATTAATGCCAAAGTAATATATTATACAAGATTTGTCCACCTTTTGATGAGTGGACTTTAGGCGACAGAAAGGCAAGAAGAGAATAGGTTATAGTAGTCAGACTTCGTATAGGGCATACATATGTGACCCACAAACATTTATTGCAAAGTGAAGAGTCTACAATGTGTATATAATGTCAAGAACCTTTTACTGTCAAACATATATCAATAGACTGTCAGGATCTACAACAAAGCAAAAGGCAATACTACAACTCGAAAAATCTAAAATTTAAAGACACAAATTTGACCAAAATCTCAGGCATAATTAAAGAAGTTAGACTGTAAAATAAATGTAATCTCAATTTTTTTTTTTTCAAAGAATATAAAATAATTAATCCACCTTCTAATGCCATTCGACAACTTGATTCTGCATTAAATAACTCATAAATGGTTGTTATGCTGTGAAACAAACCAAACCAAACTAAACATGTATGTTATTGTTTTTCCTTTTCCGTTGCAAAACTCAATCATGTTCTGCAAAGTCAAAAATAAATACTACAATTTTCTTTTGCAAAAAAATCAAACCAAACACCATGAATGAATATTTGAAAATATAATAAAACTTGAAACATGAAGACTTCTACCGAAATAGCCGGATTTGGCATTAAATAACCCGAAAATGGTTGATATGCCGTAAAACAAAACAATCAACTAACAACCCAACAAAATCATGAGAAAGTTGTTCGAAATTGCACCAACTGATGATATCAAAATTCGTTTTCACCAGCCCGTTCTACCCTTTCTCTTTCCTACCCTATTTCCGAACCTTATCAATTACTCAGGTAGTGTCAACTCAACACTCTTGTTTATAAAACAAAACCGTATCCAATGCTGATACTCTAATTTAGGAGTTTTGGGAAAATGTGGAGCCACTCGTTAGTTATGCTTACTTCCAGGTCTACTCGGACCAGAAATGTAAATACCTGTGATCGGTCCAACTATTAGTTAAATTGAAACTATCGTTTACAGCCTATTTATTTACAAAATAGACACCTGCAATAAGAAACTGTAACGCCAATCGAACTATCGTTTACAGCCTATTTATTTACAACATAGCAACCTGCAAAAAGAAACTGTACCGCCAATCGATGTACTGTTTCAGCATAAAATCATCCATTGACGGTTAACATGCCGCCGCTCAAAGCGTTTACAATTGATAACCTAAAAAACGTATGTCGTTAATCACACAAACTTAACACATTAAGTAATCGTTTGCCATATGTGTTATGCTTCGTTGGTAAATAACACGAGCATTGGTGATATTTAATATTATGCAATAATCGTTTATGCCATAATTCCGTTTTATTCTTTTTCTGTCCAGTTTTTTTTTATAAATTTTATTCCATGACCTGTAGTGAAATCGTAAGAATTAAATTGCTAGCATTTAAGTTCACTGATGCATCGAAATGACTTCCGGTGATTGGTTTATTTCGTATTAACTTCGGAAATGAGAATCAAATTGTTTATTTGCCATCTGATTGAATACATTTGGCTATAATCAAAACCGTTTGTGTTTTTCTCCATTTACAGTTGAACCTCCTGGTGAAGGTGTGTCATATATAGTCATTATATAGTCATTAATAGAAGAAGAGTTTAAAAGAAATTGCTGGTGATACCAGATCAGGCTGCCCTGTGGCTCCCTGAGACGAAATTCACCTACATTGACGTTTTTGTTTTTTTTTTGTTTTTTTTTTGTAAAACTTAATTATGTTCTACAAAACCAAAAACAAAAACAACAGCCCCTCTCCCTTTCTCCCTCCCCTTTTTTATTTTATTTTTAGAACTTGAAGCATAAATCTTTTACTATAATGACCAGATTCGGCATTAAATGGCCCGAAAGGGGTTGATATGCCGTAAAACAAAACTACCAAACCAAAAACGATGATTAAACATTTGAAGATATAAAGAACTTGAAGCATAAAAACTTTTACTATAATGACCAGATTCGGCATTAAATAACCCAAAAAGAGTTGATATGCCGTAAAACAAAACTACCAAACCAAAAACGATGATTAAACATTTGAAGATATAAAGAACTTGAAGCATAAAAACTTTTACTATAATGACCAGATTCGGCATTAAATAACCCAAAAAGGGTTGATATGCCGTAAAACAAAACTACCAAACCAAACCTAAAAGAAATTGGGCGAATAAGCTTTTTTGCTTTCTCCACGATAACGTGATTTCATCTCCAGTGTGAGATGAATGTACACATTATATGAATTGTACCTTGGAAATAGCATAGGTTTTGAAACAATTCATTATCTTGATGAAAACGTGTCCATGAAACGATGATCAAACTCGCATTCGAATGATACGATAGGGAATTCTTTACTTTATACTAGTTGAAATTTGTATCTATATCGCGTAATCGATTATGACGATATTTTAAAATAAATATACCCCTTACCGATCCCAGGGAGATTAGAGAGTCATCACTATAAAATCTGCAAACTAGGTTCAAATATAATCCGTTTACTCATGCAGTGTTTCCATTGAGAAAGGCATGCACCCCCCGAATCCTCTCTTACTATGGGTACAATAACGGATTTTTTTTTTCAATCGTGTTAATATATGACAAGAATAACCGGCCCATACCTGGTAAAATAAATTCCGGTAACAGAACATGTCCCCACCACATGTTTTGCCCTATCATAGTGATAGTTAACCTTATGTCTAGAATCCTTATTCCAATTGTAATCCAAATCCATTACATGATTTTGATTCTAGAACATGCTCATAATTTACGGCTTAAATTTTTAAAGGTTTAAGAAATAATAAAAATTTAGGGAATATCTCTTTATTGGTAACTAATGGATCAAATTGAATGCAAACTGAAATATTTTCATTTTCAAATGGGGGTTGTACCTATACTATGACCCCTAAAACCTTTTACACAATTCAATTGAAATGAAATGTGGGGAATATTTTTTTAATTCATATCTAATAACTCCTTTTAAAATTTCACAATTTTCACGAAGGATTTTAACCTCTGTGTTACGATTTTGAAAGCAATACATTACGATAAATATAGCCCACATTAATCCTACTTACACCTAGCAGCAGTGTTCTAAAGTTATAATGATGGGTTAACTTTTTAAGAGTGATAGATCTAACGACGTACCATTGTAACTATGAAAGGACTATTTAAAGACGTCAGAGTTGAAATCATAATGTCCTTTCTGAAAATGGTAGGTTTATACCCAAAAATCTTATATCTATCAGTTCAATAAACCAAACTTCCATTGGAATAAAATAATCAGTTGCAGACTGGTTACTGAAGAAATATACAGATATTTAAAAAATCATCCAAATATGTTAAACATTTAAAAATATTATGAACCTCAAGCATAAAATCCTTTTACAAATATAAATGAAGTCGGCATTAAATAACCCAAAAGGGCTGATATGCCGTAAAACAAAACAAAATAAAACTTGAAAAGAGCTTATCGTAAAACAGATTAGATAGGAGGCGCTGAAAGACGATAAATTATAAGCGTCTACCCTCCTCTTCAATGTAATCGCTTTTAGTACTTCCGACTAATTTTTCCAAACTCAATATCAGGACTACATCAGACACCGAGTAACTGTCAAGGGCTATCTGCCAATCACAAGGATCACGGGAGGGCTATCCTCCTCCAGGCAGCATTACGTAAGTAAACCGACTTGTCACAGTCTTATTTCCATGTCGACGACTCTAATCTCGATATTGCTCGTTCCCAGAACCGCCACGTCGTCAGCACAGGGAGATTATTTAATGTAATCCCACGAAGGACTATACTTACTCAAAACCTGTGAATGAATGGTTCTAACACAAGCAAATAAATCATCAGTGAAAGCGGACATCTCTGTCAAATATATCTAGATAGATTGGAAGGCTTTGACCTTACTCTATTTACCTCCCCCAGCGCACCGGAATGTACATACAATAGACGAATGCAGTAGCGATGTGTAAGGCATCGTGCTTCCTCTGCACGTAATCCAGCGGTCATATGTCACTTCTTGTGGTATTCATTTTTTACCTAGCTTCAACTACGTATCCTTGGTTGTCCAAGTTTAGCATTAACAATAGTAAATATATTGTTATCACCAGTTTCGACCGCTCCACCTAATCCAATTTACAGCGTCGCTTTCGCTGCTCTTGATTTCAGGTCGAGCCGACGACTGATCAGCTGTGAACGACCCAATAAAATCCCTAGATTGCTCCACCATTTATCTAAAAAAAAGCACCGGCAGTTCCCTCTTTATATTAGCAAAAGCTGTTCCTTGATGTCCCTTATTTGGAAAAAAGGATGTGGCAAACTACCAGTAACCAGCCATTCAAGGCTTATGGCCATCTAAGTATATCTGACTCCGGTCCAACCACATCATGTTATGAAAATCTATTTGGGACGAACAAAACAAAAAAAAATAGTTCCACCTAGTAGAGTAATGAAGACAATTTACTTCCATAAATCTAGCTTGGATTACCGTTCATTCACTATTGAAGATGTCATGCAATAAATCCTATATACATATTTATCGAATTCTCGATATCGCTTGTCAAAGTGAAAGAATTCCGTATGTAAAGCTACTTAATCACAGTTTTAAGAGAAATAGCGAATTTCATCATTTACTGACGTAAGTCTGATTCGCCTATTCGTTTCTGCACGCCATTGACAGATAGGTTAACAAAATGAGCGAGTCAAGGCGGGTTAGGATTAAATTGCTCTTAGTATGAAGCAGACTTAATATATCTATGGTCTTAGCCACAACTAAGTATATTAACTAAAATGAACATGGCGTCAAATGACACCGGTCATCAAATCAATATTATCGACATTTGCTCTGTGAATGTTTAAAATCATAAGTATTATTTAAAATGGACGTAGTAATAAGTAAAACCGCTCATATATGTAATGGAAAGTCTATGTAAGGTGATGACAACAACTAGTTATGATATTTAAACAATAATGTATTACTATAATTGAGATTTTGTCTGAATTATTGAAACGAAATCTCTTAATATTATTTAAAAGGAGCATGATGTTTAATAACGCATGTGATTATATTTAACTTCCGCGAAACTTTGCACACAATCACAGGTCAACTTTATCTACTTACCTATCAATTTTCAGCACTAAGACGTGTACTGTCGGAGATATGTATATAAATACTAAATACGCAAAACATGAACGAATATTGTGCGCGTCTTGTGATATCGCTTTTGTAAATAATGTAAATAGTTATGCGTATTTCTCAGCGAAACCTACGCACACAGTCCCAGGTTTACTTTATCAACTTACCTACGAATTTCAAGCAGATTCAGACGTGTAACTACAGCGATACATGAATATAATATTTGGTTCTTAAGAGACCGCACTTGATGTCACCAATATCGAAGATAAGACATTATCAAAACTAAGAATCACGAAGTATATCCATACAAACTCAATTTATTTTTTATTGAAAACACAAGACAGCGTAAGATGAAGAGTTCGTAAAGAACTGAGAGTTCAAAGAGGGGTCAAGGAATGTTCCTGTGTGAAATAGTTGTTTTCCGTGTAAGGAGAAATTAAGTATACACGTTTGTTCCAGGTGTTGCATTTTAAGTTTAGGTGTGTGTGTATATGAATAGGCATGAAGATGTATGTCTATATTAGCGTGCTCTGTTTTGTTAGTGAGCGAGTGTGTTCGTCTATGAACTTGTGTGTGTGCGTTAGTTTGACGGCGTGTGTGTGCTAAACTGATGGTACAGAAGTTCGTGAATGTCTTTCGTAATGTTTGTCGAGGATCTACGCCAAAATAAAAACCGGGCAGGAGTGTGTGGTACGTATGTATATTGTCTGTATGTTTGGGTTTTTTTAGAACACCAAGATTTCAAACATAAACATTTATTGCACTCTGATTGGTCGAAGTAAATTGCTGATTTCACCTATTTCCTAATCCAGTATATATACGTAAAAACAACATTTACGGCCGATGCTGTTTCGAATATGTATCTTAGTAAAACAGCTGACCTCAAGGTAGTGTTCTGGCTCCATTACTATATAACATCTACACTAATGACCAACCAATCAACCATAACACTGAGCATTTTATTTATGCGTAGCATTCCAAGGGAATACGTTCGAGAAACAAACCTTAATTCAGCCTTAAATGAGCTACTCCTCTACTACGAGAGTAACCCACCTGCTCATAAACCCTGCAAAAACTCAAGTCTGCTCGTCTCCTCTCATGAACCAAGAAACTAACCAACCCCTAAACATTACGTGGTCTGAAATACAACTTGAGATTCGCACCAACCCTGTCTACTTTAGTGTAACCCTGTGTCGCACCCTCTTATTCAGGGAACATGTGAAGAAGATAAACATTAAAGCCATCTCCCGGAACAACATCCTACGGAAACTGATCAGCCCCAAGATGTACTGCCTCAGCCCTATGCTACTCCTCTGTATAGTATGTTTATCCTGTTTAAGAGAGAACAACGCATGCCAAAAATCTAGACTCAGCGTTGAACAACATCTGCCGTTGAACACTGGCTGCCTAAAGCCTACCAACCTGAACAACCTGCATCTCTTCACTGGCATTGCCCTTTTCAGATCTGAGATCGAAAGTTGTCAAACGAGTAGAAGTTACAAAGGCTATCAGTCATGGACGCCATCTCCTTCATAGATGTGGACCAACGATCTAACGATTGAAGTCAAGGAGAAGCTTCCTCGGCCATGTCGAACCCCTAACATCATCTCAGGAAGAACCCAGACTACATGTGTTGACCAGACGGCTAGAGAATTACCTCATCATACTGACATGGAAATCCCTCTATTGAGAAACTCCTTCCTGGTTTAGAGGCACCTTGGCTCCAGTGGAAAATACTAAACCAACTGAGAACGGAAATGGGGTGATCAAAAGTTGATGATGCGGCTATAAAACTTATCCAACCATCTCTGAATGATAGATCTTTAACGTACCATATCAGAAGGAAATTACGACAATATAAATTAAGTTCATATAAGTCAGATTGATTGTTGATTTTTCATAAAAAAGACAAGCTCAATATTTTGTTTTAGCTAAGGCTTTTATTGTTTTCAGCATGTATTATATCATTTCATTATAATTTATACCCAAAGCAATACAACGCTAAAAATAATCCATATAGTAAACAGAAAATGCAGGCATTTTTTCATAAAAAACAGATTCTTATCATCAGAATCATATAACAGTATACATATATATATATGGGAAGAGAAGGATGAAAGTAATCCGACGTGATGGGAAAATGAAAAAGGAAAACCAAAAAATGGATGTTTTTTATGTGTACATCAACGTTTCGTCTTTATTTATAAGACTTCATCAGGATGATAAAATAGAGAAAGAATGTCATGCAAGCACAGATACATGTAGGGTAGACATATTGGGAAAAATAGAATGAAATAGTGGCCAACTACTGGGTTGACGTCCGTATTTGTTGGAGAAATAGAAATGAATGTAGAAAAGAATGACTGGGGAAAAAAATATATATATATTACATTAATACTAATTTAAAGATGAGTGATGTATCCTTAAAAAATAGTCCATCGTTATAATATAGTGCTCAATATATTGAATAGAGCAATAAATTGAAAAGATAAAATATGAGAATGAAGAATTGTATGAATACAATATTTATAAAAACATCAGAAGTTCAGAAGCAAAAGGTTTAAGTATCCTTAACCTATATATGTTCAACGACAAACTCTTTCCATCACAAACGCTTTTTCAAAATTCTTTAAAACTTTCTCAAACTCTATCAATTCTTTTTAAATGTTTGCAATTAATATTTCAAATAATTATTAAAGCATATTCTTACTATATAACATTTAGTCATTCAAAAAATGTTCTCCCTCTCACGAGAAAATATTGTTTTCAAAATGTCAGATGTAATGTATTATAACTCTTTTAGTTTAATATGTGAGAGAAAATTTACAATTAATACGTTAAATATTATCTTTAATATGTTAAATATTATATTTATGTGTTTATATTAATTCTTTATATATGCCCAGACATTGGAATTTTTGTCATTAGAATTAAACTTACCACTATATATATATATATATATATATATATATATATATATATATATATATATATATATATATATATATATGCGTGTGTGTGTTTGTGTGTGTGTGTACATACTTAATGAGTATCCGTCTCAGGACGGCTAAAATTAATACATCGAATATAAGGGTTTTGAACTACTTTCATAAATTTAATGAATTTTCGTCATTGGGATTTAACTAATCACTATATATATATATATATATATATATATATATATATATATATATATATATAGTTATCCACATATGGACTGTTTCGCTGTATCACAGCTCTTAAGTGATAACGCGGCGGTAATTTATGTTTATAAGGTTGGTATGTTTTTGAGGCGTGCAAATCCCGTTTTTTGCTTTGAATAGTTTCAAATCAACTAAATGTCATTCATTCACTGTGGAGATCCCCAGATGCCTTATACTCAAATAGCTTCTTTCCTCGTAGTGTTGACCTCTGGAACTCCCTCCCTGCCCCATGTTTCCCCGACAGTACTGACATGCAGAAATTTAAAACTAATGTGAACAGACATCTCGCTGCGCAGATCCGAATTTAGGCTGACCCCTCCCAACCTTCTCTCCTTTTCTTTTTTCTCAGTAGCCCCTTACGTCTACAGTGGCGGCCTGCCTTGTTTGGGGTGAACCATGTTAAAAAATTTTTTAAAAAAAACGTACCTTTCGTATGCATGCAATACCCGACTGTTCGATGTCCTTCGAATCCTGCTTAACATTAATAAATTGTAGGCAGTCCCCTCAGCATATGTCTGAAGTGTTAAGTTCGGTTCATTTTCTAATGTATTTAGAACTCTACGCTTTATTTCCGCGTATTTTCCTGATACCAATCATTGAACGAAAAGTGAACATTTAAAATTATCAGCACGAAGTACGGATAATTTAAAGTCGCCGCAGTGGTTATTTACAACTGATGCGAACGTTGAATAATCTTCGTCTTCTTTTTTTACCAGGTTTAAACACTTCCAGCGTTTATGAAATAACAAAGTCTTTGAGTTGAACAGCTTAGAAGTGTGACGCTTTCCGCAAAAGTCAAATTGCTAGTTAATCGAGGCAAAGTGAAATCCACAAACTTAGAATGTACGGTAGTGCCTAATTTCCTAAGTAACGAGCGAACCATTTCAGAGTCTGCCTAGTTTTCGCAATCAATTTTTATATAAGTCTTCATATCTTCTAAAATACAAAGCAAAAGTTTTCGCCTCATTAAGGTAATATGTTAAGTTGTCGATCGCACTCCACACGGCATTCTGCGAAAACATTATCGTTTTCGTTACTTTGGTCTCTAAGCGATATTGTTTGCATTAAAATCTCAATCTTTTTGTCAGATTCTTTCTGTTGCTCTATAAGCTTTTAATTTAGTTCTAAAAGAAGCTTTTGAAATCTTTCTTAAGTGTTATGTAGTCACTTGTCTGCCTCTTTATTATGTTCGAGTTACTGTTGCAGTTGTTATTTTACTTATTGCGCAATCGTCGCTTTAAATTATTCCATTTTGTAAAGTGGGTCTTTTTGATTAGTGTTACATAGTTCTTTAATTACTCCTACCTTTTTTCTTCGTAGTGGAGGGGTGTTTTCTTGATGTCATCCAGCAGTTGACTCCTCTTCTCTTTTTTGGACTGCTGTGGAACATCGCCGTCATCATCGCCACACGTCGCGCGTCCAGTATCATCATTGTTGTATTGGCTGTAACAAAGATTCTCATACACAGCGAAAAACAAGGCAGACTCTCTCTTCTAAATGTGATTACTTTTATTTAGGCGTCAACTTTCTGTTGTTCTTAAAGATGTTTTACTAACGAACAGATAGATCAATTCACTACTTTTATCGTAGTTAATTCCTAAGTATCTATGGCCCATTAAGACCTTAGCCATTCGAGGGGGGGGGGGGAAGAAACAAATTCATTACGCCTGTATTCTTGTAGGGAAATAAATTACTCTGTTCATTTGCTGACTACATGGAGGAATACGTTTGTTCAGCTTGCTTCCAAAAAAACAGGATCTAAAACTCCGTTTCCACCACAAAAGCCCGTGACGTCATAGAACCCCTATGGACAGGTGCACCTTGACTCTTGACCTGAGGTCTCGTCAACGTGGTGGCCCTGTCGACGCTTGTGAGCTCCGACTGTGAGAACACCCCTATTTTGCACTCGGTTGTACGGGTTCACCCGCACTAAATCGCGCAAGCCAAACAAAACGATCCTCCACACATACGTCCACTCAACATGCGTCCGGCCTCGCAGTGCCATTATCCAACGTTAGAAAGTAAATGTTTCCTTTTCGAGTACGGCTTGTTAAAAAGTTATTTTCTTAAAATTATGCTTGCTAGACGTAATCTTAGTGGTAAAAGAGAATAAAACTTTTTTCCCTTCGTACGCTTTTACGCGTGGTGCGTAGCCGTAGAATTTGGGATCGGCACTTTAGTCAGAGAAAAAATAAAAATATGGTTTCGATTTTTTTTTCTTTTGGCAGAAGGAACTTTCTCTTTTTGAGAAAGAAAAAAACATGTATTCACTTATTGTTAAATATTACAAAAGTGTCGGAATACCAATTAAAATAAAACCACTGACCTTTCTTTACTTAAGAGAATAATCAGTTGGTATTGCGTGTTTTTTCTTTTTTTTTCTTCCACCGGTAAGCCAGTTATTTTTAATTAGGACGTTGTTTGCTGATTTTATAGTGGATTTCTCCAATTTATTTTCTCTTTAAAGTTTTCCATAATTAATTTAGTCGCCCGTTGTTGCGTCGATTTTCAAAAGTTATCCAGAATCTTTTACTGTAAAAACGCTGTTAGTCTATTTTAGTCGTTTAAGTTTTTAATTTGAAATCCCACGGTGTCGGTCCTTTTTCGGAGGTTCTCAAGAAAAATCCTTCATGTTTTTGTCTCCCGTTTAAACTCGAATACTTCCTAGCCAGTTTTTTTGTGAGGTATTTTATAAAGGTTTTCGAATTGTTGTAGAGTCTCGTGTAGATTCGAATATCTGGTCGACAGTTGTTGGTATTGTGGTGGTGATGGTGGGGTCCCGTGTAAGCTCGAATATCTCGTCGCCAATTTGTTATGGCCCTGTTTAAGAGCCGGAATGAGAACACGGACACGGGGTTAAGGTAAAACAAATATATTAGAGAAACGTATATACAACAGGGGAACAAGAGAAGTAGTACTTTAGTACTGACTGGTAGTGTAGACTGGAGTTGAACTCAAACGCTGAGAAGTCTATGCTTCCCACACGTATTTAGAATGGGCGAGTCCAAAATGTTCGTTATAGGTACAGCACCATAACTAATAATTCATCGCTTATAATGAATAGCATGAGAAAACATTATTCTACGAACAATTAACGCACATCAAAGACACATAATAAAGATTTTACTTTATGGGATGCAATTTTATTCGCTAAACTCTCCTGACAATTATTATATAAATGTAATATATGTTATTCTTAATCTCAATATTTCATTTTTCATTAACGTTTCATTCACTTACTGTATCTGACATAGAGAATTGTTACCTTTTCGAATACATCAATCGTTCATTGATGAAATAGGCAACCTTTTTATATCGCAATCAATGCATTTACTTTCAAAAAATTAACTATTCATCATTAATTTTTTTTCGATGACGAGTGGAACATATTTTTACAGTATGATTGGCAGGAAAACATTTTACTGTCAATTATGGAGATTGATCACAGCTTAAGGCTGTGGTATTTTGTGTTTCATAAACCCTTACACTTCTTCACCATCGCGATTTCGGGTTCCACTGGCCCTTCGTTGGGACTTGTTATGTTCAGTTAAGATCGATCGAGTTCCAGTTAGGAAGACAGTCACACACATCTTACTAATGTGGTTATTGGTTCACACTAAGCAGCCCCGAGTTAATTACACCGGCAACATGAATTTGAACGCGGTTTGGTGATTCCATAGTCCTATTCAGTATCCATTAGACCAATACGCTTCATTACCTTCCTTACACGAACGCATTGATACAGCCTTGTAATGAGACAAAGCGACGAATTGTATCTAAATAATATCACATGAAGCGTGAAAAAAAGAGGATGTCGGTGAAAAGCGTGGAAGCACTTGCACAATAATATTAACGTATGGTGAAAAGAATGGAAGAAAAGGAAGATAGAATAATTGACATCTACAAATTAGTTCGCACTTGGTTTGTCTTTTTGACATTCTTATTAAAGCAACGCTGCTCAAGTCTCGCGAGAGCGTGCGTTAACAGATAAACACTATGGCAACCGACGAAGTATATGGCTGGAAGGAAACGCGAAGAAACTGAAATTGGTAACATTGTGAAGACTATCAGTTTCACATGACCGGAGAAATAAAAAGTCTGCCCATGTGTTTGTAGTAATCAATATACTGGGTAGATGCGTCTGGCGCAGTACTCTCGAGCACGGATAATGAAGAAACTCGCACGGGTTCAATATCCAGGCGTAACCATAGTACTCACTTTCGAGCTAAAACTCTTAGAAAAGCAACGGATTCTCTAATTCCTCATTGCCGTGCGTGAAATAGTATTAACAATTTTGTCCAATTTAGATACATCTGAAGAAGGGTTGGTGCACTCAATATACTGGGCACGTGTGCGTTGTTAATTGGGTCGTTGAGCCGAGGTCAATATTCAGCCGAGAAGAATGTGTTCATTTTCGAGCTAATGGCTTCAATAAAATATGGATCCCCTAATTCCTAATTAATCGGTGTTAAATTAGGCTTCTAAATTTACGAACATATATATTGAGAAGGATTGGCTATATAATAGAAAGTTAGATTCCGGTATCCATGTATTTAATCATTAAAAGAAAACAGATCTTGAAGGAAACTTTCATCGACACATAACAATAATATAGAGTTATATATCCTGACTGTTCCATAATTTCGACTCGTCAGAAAGAAAGGGCAAAAACTGTGTCCAAATACATAAAAAAAAATAATTAAAAAAATAATGACACTCACACCACAAGGATTTATATATTTAGGTTCAATCAGGAACATAAAATTCTGTTTAAATCAGATCGTATGAACCCGATAAGAATAAAAAGAATTAAAATATGTAAATTGGAAGTAAAATAAAAGTTAAATAAAAAATATATAAAAATATAAAAATAAAAAGAGGAAAATAATTTTAAAATACGAAAGGATTCGGTATAATTACTTCTAAATCAAAATACAATTACATTTAAAAAACCAAGAGGAACAGCCCGATATATTTTTTATTAAGAGTTACTTGCTTTTACCTACATAATTATATGGTTACAAGGGTAAATTTCCTTCTTATTTCCTTTCATAATTAATTAAAAACAAAAATATATATACAAAATATAAATAATTAACTAAATTAGAGAATTGTATATTTGAAAATATCCGCTAAATATAATCTCAGACTCCCCCAAAACAGAATTCAGCAAATAAATTCCACAATTCTTAATCCGTTTGTTGAATATTTATTTCAAATCAAACTATAAATAATTTTATTTTTAGTAATAGTACTATTATAACAATTACATATTTTTGTACTTTGTTATTTTAATGAGGAGTATTTATATTCTTTAATATTTTACTGTAATCACGTCAAATAGTTGTACTTTAATTTCAAATAAAACGAGTTTCCTTTTGAGATATATTTTAAGATATTTATTTATTATCAATTTATTACCTATATATCTATACACGTATAAAAATACATATTTACCGTGAAGATCGTTTTAGATCAATAAAAGCATGGTTACCAGAATATAACTTTCTATTGTTTATATATATATATATATATATATATATATATATAGAGAGAGAGAGAGAGAGAGAGAGAGAGAGAGATAGAGAGAAAGAGAGAGGTGGTAATAGAGAAGGGATGTATATATATATATATATATATATATATATATATATATATATACGTATATACGGGGTAGAAAGGCAAACGCCTATATGTAGCTTAATTGCCATAAATATATTTTCATAACTTACTGCCTAACTCTAGATCTTGTAGTGAGCATTGTTGAAGTAAATACTGAAAATATATACATAATATATTATATCGCCTTATAATATCATATACATTATATATAATATACATGAAATAATATATATATATATATATATATATATATATATATATATATATATATATATATATATATATATATATATATATGTCAATGACAATAGTAATGTTAGAGCCGATAGCCAAACCAATACTTTAGTTAACCAAAATCAGGAAAATACTTTCCGTAGACATAAGGTAAATAGACGGAGAATTTGAGTATGGTTAAATCGATTATATAGCAAGAATGTCCTAACTAATATACTTAAGGCATTCTTCAAAATATCGGAAAGCAACTTTGGAGCCCTAAATAGATATAGAAATGTTTTCAATAAGAGCACCATTAGAATATTGTAGTCTACTTTTTTATAAACTTGACTCAGCAAATAATAGACTCAAATGCCACAAAAATAAGCAACGCCCGTTAATCGAATATTCCGTATAATCAAACATCGCAGTGCTACTAAGATCACCCTAATATGTGCTCCTTGAATGGCTCATGCAGGCATGAGAGCGTCATCTATAAATGCACGGTTAGACAGGGAACTCATCTACTTAATGCCAATGCTAACTTTCAAACTACGGATAGAGACATAGGTCCGGATGAGGACAATTCCTAGAAATATGCCCCTGACCCTACAAATATTACTACAAGACCCCTTACAAATGAGGTTGTATGTTTAGGCTCCGCAATGGGACCCATCAAGAATAAACATCTGGAATTATATATTCTAGGAACCGTACAGCCACACTTACATATTTGGTCTTTTAAAGATTCAAATATCCCATATACCCTTAATTGTCAGATAATTAAGAAGGTAAGTTCTTATAAGCCTATGGATAGAGTTTGCAATTAATGCAGATACATGGCATTAGCATTCATAAAATATAAAGACCTACTACTTAACATGAGAGAGGAAGTGATGTCCCCATGTAATTACAACATGTGGTATAAGTATAAACATTTTAAAGTTCCTTAGCTCGGTAAAACTATCCGTGTTCACCTATTACACATCACGGATTGATAAATAGAACGTACATATCGACCTCTTATGATGACTTCTTTGGGGGACGTTCAATATTAAGCCTTCCTCTCATTCCCCATGCCTACTTCACAGCTGTATTTTATCTCTAAATCTATCTTTGTGCATGCATTACGCTTCACACGTCTTTGATCGCCCGATTCTTTTGTTCCCTTTCAGACTGATTAGCTTCTTATCTTTCCTGTTGCTTAAGTAGGTATTTACCGTTATTAGGTTATACCTCACCTCGGATAGTCGAAAAATGCAATTTGGGAAACAAAAAAAATATATTATTATTTAGAACCTACAAACTAAACTCAATATCTCTACCCTAGACTTACATAGACTTGATATGCTGGTCTATTAAATACTTAACGATGATAATCTTTACAAACAGGAGGTTCAGAATCGTTTTCTTTAATTTTGTTTACTTAATAATAAGGGTCATTACAAACTATGAAGATAAAACTGATGAGAAATACTTTTCTAACATCTACTAAGGTGATTAGAATTATAGAAAAATCTTATCAGAGATACCTTCATAGAATCTACTGAGGTGATCATAGTTTTTTTTCCATAGCACTATCATAATCCCCCGCGACTGCATAACCCACCTTGTAAAAGCGTTAGAGTTTTGAAAACAGCTATCTTACGAAATTCCGTCGAACGTACCTTTCAAATTTTAGATGTATTTAGCTTCATAAACTTGAAGTTTGGAATGTTTTCGTAGCTTTAAAAAAGATTTTATTTGATTAAGGTTCACGTTCCTTCGAACGTTAAAGACCAAATTTCAAAAATAAGATACCTTTGATTAACATGGAATACTATTTTGACATCACCCGTTTTCGCTACTTAATAGCAGCGAAAACAGGTGATGTCAAAATACTTATATAAAAGTAAGACTTTGACGATGATATATCATTTCTTTCCATTCAATGTTTTGAATCGATTGCTAGCTTGGATAACAAATAATAATATCATAAATATTTATAATAACAATGTCTATACTTCTTCGCTAACATCATGATTGAAAGTTGCCTTTGTTATCTATTTGTGTTTTCCTGATATTACTCTGTGTACATATGTACATGGTTTATTTGTATGTACATATTGATATATATATATATATATATATATATGTGTGTGTATATATATATATATATATATATATATATATATATATATATATATATATATATATGTAGATGTTGATGTAAAATTGTCCGTGTCTGGGATTATTTCTTGTGTTGTAGACTAGCAGATAAATGCTCCCTATCGGTCGCATTTTTGCTAGATTACAGCGATTCCTGATGTCCACCGGTTTCAGAAGAATCGGAAGTTCACGTACACGCCTCTGGTGTACAAAAAAAACAAAAGTTTACTGACGCGCCTCTGATGTACACAAGAATGAAAAATTTACGGACGCGCCTATGGTGTTCAAAAGAATCGAAAGTGTACCTACACAATTAAACAAGCGTACACCGAAATAAAAGTAAACAATGAGGATACCCACCCGCTTCCCTCTAACAATGACGTCCAATGTGGAAGAATGAGTCTGCTGTTTTCCAAATTAATTCCTAGTCTTTAAAAAATAAATTAGAATTTAATTTCAGGATAAAAGATAAAATGGTATACTAATTAATAAATTTCATCAACAATGTGTACAAAAATCAAACGAAATAAGCAAACGACCACAACCCCCACCCTAAAAAGTAACAGTTAATGCCTGGGAGCATGATATCATGACAACAGAATAAATAGTAAACTACCCCTCTATAAAAAAGAAGAAGGTAATCCTAAGAGAATGGTACTGTGAGGAACGAACGTATATTATAATGGCCCCCAATACCCCGAAAAGTGTAGGTAATGCCTGGGAAGAATGTATTATGACGAATAAAAAATATACTACACAGAATTAATAGACCGAATTAAATCGTGTTATTTTAATGAAAAAGTTAATGCCTGGGCGCATGATACCATGACAACAAAAATTTACGTACACGCCTCTGGTGTACAAAAGAATCGAAAGTTTAACAACACAATTAAATAAACGTCAATCGTAATAAAAATAAACAATGACGGTGCCACTCCCCGCTTTCTTCTCTCAATGACGTAATTTCTGGAAGAATTAGTCTGCAGTTTTCCAAATCAATACACTGAAGTTTTCATGTAATTATCTTCCTTGAAACAGTCTAGTATGCTTTAAAAACGCGATTGTTTTTAATAAAATGTCTTTAATTAACTGTATTAATATTTTTTATTAATATTACTATCGAGGAAAATATTATAAATACAAATTGAAATTTGACAACACTAGTTATAACTGTATATTTCCGAATACTAATTAATTAGAATTTTAAAACAATTCAATTATGTAAATTCGAAACAAAACGCATGTTGTTTTGGTCATTTTCGTATGACTATATATATGATCTCGCCAGAATAATATTTCAGTAAGATTATGCTAACGGACATGCTGAAGACATCAATGTTTGGGATCGAATCGAATTTTTGGCGTCAAATTTGTTTATTTATTATTTTATAAAAAAAATAAGTAGATAAGAGTCACCCAATGTTATTCTTACGTTTACAAAAATTGTCCCCGGCGGACAGACAGAAATTCTCGCATCTTGACAGAGAATGTGCTCCTTATAGTATAGGTCGATATGAAATCCTTGTATATATATATATATATATATATATATATATATATATATATATTCCATGATAATTGCCAGTATACTGAGATCATGTGCCCTTAATAGGGTTAAGATGGAAATTCATATACACTAAATGTACAAAAGCAAGGAAATTCCCAAATTTTTACACTTTTATTGTCATTAAGGGTATGCGAGCACAACAGGGCTATGTATTTTACTGGTAGGAATTTTTCTTCAGCGCACTTCACACACTTCATCCACTCATGCATAGAGATGTATACTGTAGTGATGTGATAATGAAATGGCTTGGTTGATATGTAGTCATACCTTTAATGACAATAAAAGTGTAAACATTTGGGAATTTCCTTGCTTTTGTACATTTAGTGTATATGAATTTTCATCTTAACCCTATTAAGGGCACATGATTTCAGTATACTGTCATTTATCATGGAGTGTCACTACTTTTGTAAAGGCTATGCCTAAAGACAATGGTAATTTTTAATTTTTTTTTTTAATTTTCTGAAAAACTAATGGTATATGATAAAAATTTAATGAACCCTATTTGAATTGTAAGCCCCTAAATATTAACTCTCGTATAACTATCTTCTAATCTTGGATTATTGCGTGTCATTCTTTTGAGAATATGGGGTTGATTTGGAATATCCCCCTTTTTAGGATTGGATAACAATCCCATAGTTGAGTTTTTATCTTCAATTGTAGCGGAACATACATTATGTCCACTACCTAAGTGATTATTTTAATTTTATTAATGATTAACGTATATATATTATTGTTTAACTCTGTCTTTGGTGGGGTCGATCAAGAGTAATGCGTCTTCCTTAGTTTCCAATAATTATGCATTCTATATTTGTCATGCATTGTATATAGTAGATACGTTAGCTTAATTTGCCTGAGCTCATTGTAAATATGACCTAATTTCTGAATTATGAGTTGTATACCTTGTATCACTATCTTAGATAACTCTGTAAGTAGGTTGACAATATGCTTCATTTAATTAATCCTTCAATTTTCTTTTATACTACTACTGATTTATTAGAAATTATTTTTTATTTATGCCTCTTACTATAGCTTTTATGGTCAATACCTCTACCAATGATATTTGAACTGCAGTTTCTAATTGTTTGATAGTATATGTTTGTATTTCTTCAGTTTAATAACTTTTATATATTGTATAAAATAATATTTGTTTTAATTTTTCATTTGATGTACGACCCCATACTTTAAATCTTGCATAGACTTCTTTCTACTTTGAACAATAAGTGTATCCCTAATTAAAAGTTTCAACCAAGTTAACAGTGATGTGAGGCTTAATACTATCTACTCTATCGTTTCTATTTGCTGTATAAATGCGGAATCGATTTGTTTTCTATTGATGCTGTTTATATGATTTTTTTAGTTAACTCTGTGTTAACACCCAGTACTGAATATGCGATATAATATCAATAAAACATATGGTCTCTGAAACAGTCGTACAGAAATCGTTGTTATGTTGAATTTTTTAAACGCGAGTTGACTATGTAATTGTGGTAAAATGAGTCTATGTTATATATATATATATATATATATATATACTGACATTCTGTCTAACCCTGCTTTCGTGGAAGGCGAGTAAATAGGAACAGAAACAGCAACAACACATTTATTATAAAAATAAAAAACGCATGTATTTGATTATTAACAGAAAACCTTTTTTAATTATTGCGTTTAATGTAAACTTTTTTTTTTTAATAATAAACGCATGTATTTGATTATTAACAGAAAACCTTTGTTAATTATTGCGTTTCATGTAAACTTTATTTTTTTAATAATAAACGCATGTATTTTATTAGTAACAGAAAACCTTTGTTAATTATTGCGTTTCATGTAAACTTTATTTTTTTAATAATAAACGCATGTATTTTATTAGTAACAGAAAACCCTTGTTAATTATTGCGTTTCATGTAAACTTTATTTTTTTAATAATAAACGCGTGTATTTTATTAGTAACAGAAAACCTTTGTTAATTATTGCGTTTCATGTAAACTTTATTTTTTTAATAATAAACGCATGTATTTTATTATTAACAGAAAACCTTTGTTAATTATTGCGTTTAATGTAAACTTTATTTTTTTAATAATAAACGCATGTATTTGATTATTAACAGAAAACCTTTATTAATTATTGCGTTTCATGTAAACTTTATTTTTTTAATTATAAACGCATGTATTTTATTAGTAACAGAAAACCTTTGTTAATTATTGCGTTTCATGTAAACTTTATTTTTTTAATAATAAACGCATGTATTTGATTATTAACAGAAAACCTTTGTTAATTATTGCGTTTCATGTAAACTTTTTTTTAATAATAAACGCATGTGTTTTATTATTAACAGAAAACCTTTGTTAATTATTGCGTTTAATGTAAACTTTATTTTTTTTAATAATAAACGCATGTATTTGATTATTAACAGAAAACCTTTGTTAATTATTGCGTTTCATGTAAACTTTATTTTTTAATTATAAACGCATGTATTTTATTAGTAACAGAAAACCTTTGTTAATTATTGCGTTTCATGTAAACTTTATTTTTTTAATAATAAACGCATGTATTTTATTAGTAACAGAAAACCTTTGTTAATTATTGCGTTTAATGTAAACTTTATTTTTTTAATAATAAACGCATGTATTTGCTTATTAACAGAAAACCTTTGTTAATTATTGCGTTTCATGTAAACTTTATTTTTTTTAATAATAAACGCATGTATTTGATTATTAACAGAAAACCTTTGTTAATTATTGCGTTTCATGTAAACTTTTTTTTAATAATAAACGCATGTATTTGATTATTAACAGAAAACCTTTGTTAATTATTGCGTTTCATGTAAACTTTTTTTTAAATAATAATAAACGCATGTATTTGATTATTAACAGAAAACCTTTGTTAATTATTGCGTTTCATGTAAACCTTGTTTTTAATAATAATAAACGCATGTATTTGATTATTAACAGACAACATTTGTAAATTATTGCGTTTAATGTAAACTTTATTTTTTTAATAATAAAACATGTATTTGATTATTAACAGAAAAACTTTGTTAATTAATGCGTTTCATGTAAACTATATTTTTTTAATAATAAACGCATGTATTTGATTATTAACAGAAAACCTTTTTTAATTATTGCGTTTAATGTAAACTTTTTTTTAATAATAAACGCATGTATTTGATTATTAACAGAAAACCTTTGTTAATTATTGCGTTTCATGTAAACTTTATTTTTTAAAATAATAAACGCATGTATTTGATTATTAACAGAAAACCTTTGTAAATTATTGCGTTTCATGTAAACTTTATTATTTTAAATAATAAACGCATGTATTTGATTATTAACAGAAAACCTTTGTTAATTATTGCGTTTCATGTAAACTTTATTTGTTTAATAATAAACGCATGTATTTGATTATTAACAGAAAACCTTTGTTAATTATTGCGTTTCATGTAAACTTTTTTTTTAATAATAAACGCATGTGTTTTATTATTAACAGAAAACCTTTATTAATTATTGTGTTTCATGTAAACTTTATTTAAAAAAATAATAAACGCATGTATTTTATTATTAACAGAAAACCTTTGTTAATTATTGCCTTTCATGTAAACTTTTTTTAAAATAATAAACGCATGTATTTTATTAGTAATAGAAAAACCTTTGTTAATTATTGCGTTTAATGTAAACTATTTTTTTTTTAAATAATAAACGCATGTATTTTATTATTAACAGAAAACCATTGTTAATTATTGCGTTTAATGTAAACATATTTTTTTAAGTAATTATTCCAAAGTTATCCAAGTTTTGGATATATTTAAATACACGTGTGCGAAAACGTAACAGAAACATAATAATGAAACGGAAGTTATGATTTCGAATTTTAAACTTAATTCATTTAATTGCTTTTAATGATATTACTACTGATAATAATTAAGATATTAATATCAATAAAATATTTTCGTGTATATATCAAAATATAAGAATGATATTATAAGTGAATCTTACTAGATATGAATTTATTAGACAATGTTCAAAAAATAAATATGCAAATAAATTATAGCCTTGAGGGTGTTTAGATTCTTGTGCGTATACATACCTTATGTGAAAATATTTTGTTGTATAATTCAATTAAGCACAGCTAAGATGTTTTGATATGAATATAGTTAGGAAAAATGAAAAATACTTTCGCATTTATTCTTTTAGGCTACAAGATGTCACCAAAAGAAGCTTGGAAGAGTGTCAACATCTGAAAGCCTATAAGCGAAAGGAAAACACTACACCAGATCGTAAGAGCATAGACTCATTCTAACAGTATATTTATGAGGACAATTAAATAAAACGCAGTGCCCAAGAAGCAAACGAGTATTGCTCGTAAATATGGCAGAAGAGGCCGAGATAGTTGCAAGACGTAATTACATGCAAACTGTGTATCAAATTGCTAAGGAGATCACAGCAATTCCAATTTAACACAAGGTCCGATAAAAGCAAAAGATGGAGCATTGCTCTCAAAACGAAGGACAAGCTAGTCAGATGGCCCGAACACTTCAATGAAGTATGAAACAAACCAGAGCCACCCTCCCAAGCAGTCACTAAGACACCCTTCACTCTTCTCCCTATCAACATTAACCGAACTTATCGAGGGTGAAATTGGTTAAGCCAGTAAAATTCTAAAACGTAATAAGTCACCAGGAATGGACGGCATTTCTGCAGAAATACTTAAGTTAAAAGGTGATAGCATCGGCAAATGGATGTGTCACTTACGTAATATAGTATGGAACACGTGTGACCTTCCAGAAGATTGGAAAACCGAGCGATTGTTTACATTCTTAAAAAAGGACACCCTTGTCGTGTCGATCGTGACAAATGGAGTGGGTGACCCTTCTCTACACCAGGGTAGATTTATTATCAAATGATCCTGAACCGTATGCGTTATGTGGTTGACCAAGAGCTACGTGAAAAACAAGCCTTATTTCGGCCACAATGTTATGGTGCAGAACATTTGTTTACGCTGCGCCGTATAATTAAGAAACATGTCGAATTTCAAAAGCCTCATGCCATCAGTTTCATAGATTTTTTTCAATGCATTCGATAGCATTGACCGGCCATCGCTCTGGAAGATCTTGCACGAGTATGGCCTGCCGGAAGAAGTCATCACTCAAATAAAACAAATTTATCATTTTTTTCTTACAATCAGAATATGGTTTCAGTGACTCGTTTATGGTCATCACCGGAGTCCGCCAAATATATTTACTTTTACCACCACTATTTACTATAGCAATTGATTGGGTATTAAAAAAGGTAACTAAGGACCAGGGTATAACGTGGGTCAAAGATCGCAAACCTTCTGATCTATAATTTGGAGACGATATTTCTGCATTAGCAGTAAATACCACTGACCTACAATACATTATCAACAAAGTCAAGACTGAAACAGGCACCATTGTTAATAAAATTGAAAATATGCCCTCTGAGGCACACCAACAACCTACAAATGATTTGTATCGACCAAAACGTAATAACTATAGTTGATAACTTCATCTACTTAGGAATCACCATAAACAACGATGGCAACATTGACTACGAGTTGCAGTAGAGGATAAGAAAAGTTCCAGCAGCATTTAATCAGCTTGGTAAGATACATATAAAGAAATACCCTCAGATTTAAATTCAGATTTTATAACAACAACGTGTTGTCCACAATACTATATGAAAGTGTAAATTGGCATCTTAAAATTGATCAAGAGAGGAAATTATACGCGTTTGACTCCAAAGCCTTACGAATATTCTAGTGATGATATAGAGCGATCGAACTATACATCTAACAGTCAGAGACCGCATTTACCAACAGCTGGTATACTCAAGCCGAAGACATTCTATTTTATAGAAATATTACCAATGAGTACATATATGAAAAAAAGAGTATATAAGAGAATTTTTAAAAACAAGAGTCGTACGTACTTTGTTAAAAGTAATTAGTAGTAGTGATCGTAGTTTGTGAGAACGTATTTAAATTTATATAAGGGTACTTACCTAACCAAAGATTCTACTGAAGATACTTAGAATATTTGATTAGCCTAAAAAATCGTATTCTTTATATATATATATATATATATATATATATATATATATATATATATATATATATATATATATATATATATAAAGTAATCCAACAAAAGATATAAGCGTCAACTAATATCTTATAATTAGTGAAACATCCGGATAAAAACTGACGCTCAATATACTGGATAGAGCATTAATATTATAAAAAGTATCCTTAAGTCCTTAGCTCATGAGTTTTCAAAGATAATTCTTCTCTTCAGAGGACCATTACCGCAGTTATACTACTACAGGTAATAAAATTACGCTTTGAAAATATATAAAATTATATACACAAATACACAAAAATACATAACATCAAAACATATCAACCCAAAAAATACTTTTTGTTGAATCCATATTGTCCATCCAGGTCATACATATTGAGAATCATAATCAGGAAAGACAATTACTCCAAGTTACAAACAGCAGTCCAAATACGTGTAATTGAAGGTGCCGACATATATATATATATATATATATATATATATATATATATATATATATATATATATATATATATATATATATATATATACAGGGTGTTTCAAAAGTCTTGGGAACATTACAAATGCGTATATCTCATGAACTATTCCAGGTAGAAAAATGAAACTGGTGCCATTTTAAAGCTTGCTTAATCAAGTTTTTGGTCATACTAATGATTTTCGTGTTATCTTTCCAGGTGCAGTAATGGCGTTCTCTAAACAAGACAAGGCATTTTGCGTCCTCCAATTTGCAAAGACTGAATCGTGGACATGTGTTCAGCGTGCATTTCGCAGGAAATTTAAAAAAGAAGCCCCTGAAAGGAAATCCATTGTCAGATGGCATGCTAAATTTGTGAAAGATGGGTGTTTGTGCCCAAGTAAGCGAACAGGTCGCCCTTCAACTTCAGAAGATGCAGTTGAGCAAGTTCGAACAGCCTTTCAGCGAAACCCCCGTAAATCAGTGAGAAGAGCCAGCAGGGAACTTCAGCTTGCTCCAGCAACTGTCTGGCGTGTCTTAAGGAAACGACTGCAAATGGTACCTTACAAGCTCAAGTTGGTCCAAAAGTTGAAGGACACTGATAAGCCACTTCGCCGTGACTTTTGCATTGCAATGCAAGAGAAGTTGGAAGATAACGGCTTTGATGACCGGCTTGTTTTTAGCGATGAGGCGACCTTCCATCTGAATGGCAAAGTAAACAAGCATAACACTCGCATATGGGGTACTGAGAATCCTCATGAACTTCTTGAGCACGAGCGAGATTCACCAAAAGTGAACGTGTTTTGTGCAATTTCCAAGAAAGGTGTCTATGGACCGTTCTTCTTTGAAGAGGCAACTATCACTGGTGAATCCTATCTCAACATGCTGGAAGACTGGTTAATGGCTCAGTTGGAACAAGCAGAATCTGATGACTTCATTTTTCAACAAGATGGTGCACCACCACACTGGAGTCTTAGAGTAAGGCAGTTTCTTAACACAAGGCTGCCTGGTAGATGGATTGGGAGATCTGGGCGAGGTGATGACGTTCTCATGCCCTGGCCTCCTAGGTCTCCAGATCTTACCCCGTGTGACTTTTTCCTTTAGGGCTTTGTCAAGCAACAAGTCTATGTGCCGCCCCTTCCAAAAGATATAGACGAACTAAAGGCTCGAGTAACGGCAGTTGTGGGAATCATTGACGTCAAGATGCTGGAACGCGTTTGGCAGGAAATGGACTATCGACTAGATGTCTGCCGTGTGACGAATGGTGCTCATATTGAGCAACTTTGAAGATTCCCCACAAAACTTGAAACTTTAACCTTTCCAACGGTACCAATTTCATTTTTCAACTCCTAATAGTTTTTGAGTTATTAAAAATCGTTATGTTCCCAAGACTTTTGAAACACCCTGTATATATATATATATATATTTAAAGAATACGAGATTGACTACGAGATGCAGTAGAGGATCGGTAAAGCTTCAGTAGCATATATACAGCTTTGCAATATATATTAAAAAATACCCTTAGATTTTAATTAAAATGTAATATCAACAACGTTTTGTCCACAATGCTATATGGAAGTGTATGGATATCGCCAAATGCCATTAGCTTTAAGGCATAGCTCATTTCGATAAAAATAATTCGAGGTTCTGGCACTCGACAATGTTTACATTGAGATATCACATACATTCAGTCAGTGTCGTGTGACAGTGGAGGGATAGAAGCGCTGACTGTCAGCTCGACGGTTGAGTTTCAGTCCCGGTTTGAGGTACTAACTGGTCTAGCCGCACTGAAGAGCTGTGATACAGCGAAACAGTCTCTATGTGGATGACTATATAAAAGATATATATATATATAAATATATATACATATATATATATATATATATATATATATATATATATATATATTATTAGTGAGACTTTCACAAGTGTAGCTTGATGTGTTAACTCCATAGCATGTATAAATAAATAATGAAAGATTGTCTCTATTGATTTCTGAAAAGATAATTTCTCGACGGACCATTTTATAACACTTAAACAGCAAATATAAAGAGTTATATATCCTGTATTTTATAAATTAAACTTATCAGAAAAAAAATAACAAAAATTCTGTCCAAAACATCAGCAAATAAAAACAAAGAATAATAAAACTCACATCAGCAGATAATTTACGTATGTAGGTTTGATTAGGAATATAACTGTTCGATTATTTTCATAAAAGATATATTTAAAAAGCTGTTGAGCCAACGATGATAGCTAAACAAACCCAAAGTCGGATCGTAAAAAAACTAATATTCAAAAATAAGGAAAATCAATGAATAAAAATAAATAAACATACAAGAAGAAGAGAAACATAAAAGAAAAGAAAATATGTGGCTAAATATATACGAAAAACTTCCGCATTATTCATTTGAAATGAAACGGAATTTATTTTTTTAAATTTAAACACAAAGGAAAACAGCTTTCTATATTTCGTATATTACGATAAGTATTATTGTTGGCTTTGGATATGGCGTTCATAAAAATAAACGAAAGCTAATATTCTTAATTTAACCTACGTACATAAATGCTAGTCTTAATTTTTTTTTTGTTTTCATTTCCTGATGTTTTCAACGATGTTATTAGCTTTTTTATGATAAGTTACATTCATAGAAATACACAGGATATATAACTCTATATGTTGGCTGTCGAAGTGTTAATGAAACGGTCTGTCAAGAAATGATATCTTCACGAATAAATAAATACATTGTTATTGTGTTCTTTGGGAGAAAGTATTCTCTTTTCATGTACAAAATCTGATTTACATCCCTATGTTAAAGAAGCTTAGTATTTGCTCTATCATTCCATGGAAAAGTAATTTTCTTTTTGGAATATATATATATATATATATATATATATATATATATATATATATATATATATATATATATATATATATATAGGGTCGGGCAGATGAATTAAAACTAATTTAAAACGCTATCTTATTTATTTTTGATCATATGATTACGTTTTTTTTTACTAAGGATCCTTAAACACCTTATTGCAAGATAGCATAATTATATTTACTTAAATTTTTTTTAATATGGCGGAATTAGCACGAAGAATAACTATATGCGACATGAGACGCGCCGGGAGTTCTCCTTCAGACATTGTTAAGAGCACTGGCTATGCAAAGACAATTGTCTGTCGGGTTGTGGCTAATTTCGATGCCGAGTGTAAGTTTGAGAGAAGGCCGCACATTACTCGTAGTGATCGAAAGCACACAAAAACGTTCCTGGTGGGTCTGAAATTTTCGATAAAGACAGACCCAAGTCAGTCGATGTCGAAACTGGCAAAAAAGCGCAATGTGAGTCGCAGAACTATCAGCAGAGAAATCAACGAGGACCTTGGGATGAAGTCCTATGTAAGGAGACGCCGTAATATTCTCACTGCCCGTTCAAAAACTATCAGAGTTTAAAGATGCCCCAAGCTTATCAACCATCTGAAACACAATGAAGGCCCTGTGCGCATTTTTGTTGATGAGAAAAAGTTCATCGTGGATGAGGTTCCAAATCGCCAGATCACTCGAGTTATTGCCTGTGACCATTCGGAAGTTCCTCCTGTTATGCAGAGCAAAAATCCTGCTTCTTTGATTGTTTTTGCAGCCGTGGCAAGTGATGGAAAGGTGATGCCTCCTTATTCCATCGAAGCGGGTCTTAAAATCAACACAGTTGAGTATTTGAACATTCTTAATAATGTTTTATTGCCTTGGATCTGTAGAAACTACGACCCTTCGAAAGTCATGCTCATCCAAGACTCGGCATCAGCGCATGGATCAAAGAAAGTCCAAGATTTCATGAAAGAGAATGTTCCCTTGTTTGTTCCGAAGGATATTTAGCCCAGCAGCTCTTCAGATCTAAATGTTTGCGACTATTATCTATTCGGCATCGTCGAGGGACAGACTAATGTCAATCCACACCCAAATATAAACTCATTGAAGACAGCCATTCAACGAGAATTTTGCAATCTCGATCCCAATAAAATAAAGAGGAGCTGTTCACGGTTTCGTCAAAGAATCTCCAAAATAATTGATGCAAAGGGTGCTCATATTGAATAAGTTTGTTCAATCGACTGTAATAATTAAATAAATAAATGTTAAAATGATATCTTTCCATATTTAATCCTTTAAATTATGAATTTTGTAAAAATAAAATGTACCAATTTAGCTGCCCGACCCTATATATATATATATATATATATATATATATATATATATATATATATATATATATATATATATATGTAAGATAATAAAGAGTGGCAAAATGAATCGTGGACGATTATATTGTGGGTGGGACGTTGAGAAAGAAAAAAAGAAAGAAAGCGACTTGATAACTGTTAAAAGATGAAGGTTCCGTAGTGTAAGCGAGATTTGAAAGGCGGCGGTTTCAGAAACGCGCTTGGTGATCGGAGTATCGAAGTACCGGAAGAATGGGAGTTTACCGATGTTTATGGCACCGATGAAGCTTTATTGGCTATGGTAACCAATCCCGTCTTACTTTTAGGATTTCGTGCCCTCTGACTAAAAATGCGACTGATAAGCAAGTTGGTACCCTGAAGGAATTCCATGACTTGTATTTCATCAAACAGACAATTGGAAGTGCTTGTGGAACAATTGCTTCAGTTCACGCTCGGATAGACAATGCAGAGCAAATTACTTTCCAATGGATGTATATATGAACGGATTTTTAGCGGAAACGAAGTCTGTAACCTCAGCAAGAAAAAGGCTTTCATGAGACAAAAGTATGTCAAAATATTTTTTTATATGTGTGTGGGTAGCCGGCGTAAACCATCCGGTGATGGGAAATAAAGAAACAACAGTGTTTCCATGTACGTTCTGTTCTTTGTCATTCTTGTTGGATCGTACCGGGTACCCCGAAAGAACGGGTAATGCAACATATAGTTGTCTCATAACATTATTAATAAACAGATGTTATGTAGATCTAAAGATAACTAAGCATTTTAAAGTAACTCGAAGCTATTTCTCAATTTATTAGTCAACGCTAAGTGCATTTAGTTATGGGGAACCAATTTTTGGGTTTGAGGTTTGAATTGGGAAGAAAATCAGAATGACGAACTTACTTGGAAGAGTAATACGTCTGGCCGAATCTGACTGAAATAGAAATGTTACATAAGCAAAGTAGTTCGCTCATGCAACTGCTACAGTTCTGTCAATGGGTAAAATGACAACCACATTCTAGTCACTCGATGTTCTTTGCCAAGAATCACTTGAATATTGTACTCTAGGGATTCTATAGAATGATTCAGACATAAAATAGTGCCAATTTATCACGATTGTTTTCACTGTACAGAAGTACTTTACCTTTTCAGCTTCTGTATAATGTTCTTGATATATGTGTCTAATGTTATCTATCGTTCTTAAATGAGGTGTACGACGGATTGTGTATATGCACGGAATATTATTTTCAAATTTTAGTATTATTTGAACTCTAATAAATGTTTAAATTACTGATGGTTTGTGATCCTATTAGTGGGTTGGTGTACGAATAATGTTGTCGCTAAATGAATACGTATAAAAGGTGTACAATATCCGGCATGATAGTATAAAAATAATTAGAAATCTGCTTATGTAATCATGTTCCGATATATATATATATATATATATATATATATATATAGAGAGAGAGAGAGAGAGAGAGAGAGAGAGAGAGAGAGAGAGAGAGAAGAAAAAAGAGTGATAAATATGCGACGATTGTCCAAATTTATTTCAAATTTCAATTGTTCAATGCAAGGTGTATTCAGTAATAAACTAGTGTTTATTATTCTTTCCTTAAGCCAAGGCTTTTCAAAGATTGAAATCTTATCATCAGAGGAGGAATACAGATGGATAAGTTGGCTTTCGAAAAACCAAAGTTCAAATATTTGAAAAATATGAAAATTATTATTAAAGGAATTTTTGTTAAAAAAACGTAGTGAATGAAAAGAAAAAATCCGTGAAAAATATATGCAGATTGTCCGGGTGGTAAATTTCCGTTGAAAAGAAGTCAAATGAATTGTAGAATGTGAAGAAAACTCTTTGCGTGGGAGCAGTGTGGAGAAAGTGCTCAAAATATAGGTGAGTCCAGACGCACTTAAAGGGGATTGAAAAGGGAGAAATTGGCCATTTTTATATACTTCCAGGGCCAAATAAGGCAGATGATATCTCGTTCCAGGTTTAAATCCAAAATCTACAATTGCTCTATCTCGTATATTGAGCTAATCCTCTTCACAATAAGTTCCATCTACTAAAGGTTTTTACTTTGGTTTATATTTGATTTTATATATATATATATATATATATATATATATATATATATATATATATATTCTCTAAATATATGCAAACTCTAGGAGAGAATAAATGGTAGCACATCAGAAATAGCATTAACATTAGCTACGGAACATAATTTCCATGAGAAATTAAAGAAAAACGGAAACAAGACTGAACGAAAAACACATGGTAACAAAAACAAATAGGAAAGTTAGGAAATGCAAAGAAGCAATTAACTTCTTATGTCCTTTATAAGGATCAAAAGCGTGTTTATGTAATATTCTTGCTGATTAGATAAATTAATAATTATGATTGTGTTAATTGACTTTGTAATATTATCTGAAAGACCCAAAACTAGGAGAAATTCAAAGTTGATTAAATGCAAAAGAAATTAATGCAAGAAGTTTGCGGTTATCCTTTTTTTTTCTTTTGCAGCACAAAATCACTTTCCGAAGTCTCGTGAAAATATAACCCTGAAACGAAACAGAAAAATCATCTTACTTCCAGTCTGACTGTGTATCGCTTAACACAATGCACATTCTTATTTATTCTCTCTTTACAATCTCCGTTTTCGGGTACAGTGAATCGTAGTTCGGTTGAAGGGCGTTCTTCTCAAATAGCGAGTCGTCTCTCATTATTCTTCATTTCTCTACACAAAACCTTCGCATAGAAATGAAAAGTGAGTAGTTAGAATGGACAATAATTGCTTTCAGATGCTGATGCATTTCGACAAATAGAACAAAAAAGAAAAATAGCTCTGTGAAATCATTCTGTCAAACAACAGGGTCTGATTTCATAAGATTTACAAACAGAGAAACCCCACGGGGAAAAAACATGTTTTAATAGTTGTTGTCATTCTATCCGTGTCGTTTTTGTTAAATGATAAATTCTCAGAAATTTGACAGGATATCTATCTATCATTATACTTAAACTGAGTTAATCAACGTTTGTTTTCCTATATATTTTAGCTACGCATATTAATATATTACTTGGCTTTGTTATTAGGTTATGTTTTAGAATTCCGTTTGATTATTCTAATTTACTGTAATCTGCAATTAACTTACCAAGAAAGTTATTCTAGCTAAGTTTCATTCTATTACGCTTATTGTGGCATATCTTGTCTTATCCACCGCTCTTATTTTATACATTATCTATCCACCCTTGCTTTATTCCCCCTCTCTCTCTCTGTTTTTTCTCTCTCTCGCACGCTCCCTCTATCTATCTATCTATCTATCTATCTATCTATCTATTTCTCTCTCTCTCTCTCTATATATATATATATATATATATAAATATATATATATATATATATATATATATCCATTTATCTCTCTATTCTCAGTCACAGGTAACGGCAAAAGGTAATACAGCTAACTATAAAACAAAATATTCGAATAGACTATTCTAAAGTGTAAGCAATATCACCACAATTATTACTACTATTAAACCCATATCTGAAAAGAGAAAGAAAGTAGACGAGGTAAATATAGCCAACATAAAGACTAATTTTGGATTTAGTATTTTAAATTTCCTTTCTTTAACTGATTTTGCAAACTCACATTTCCTGATTTGAAAGAAACTTATCCAAGTTCAAAGATTAAACGAGCCACATTTAACTATGACTGAATAAATGTTTAACTATGACCGTAGAAATGTTAAATCTCTTTCAAATTTCCAAGTATTTATAGCAAGAACACATTTATAAGTGAATTATGGTACACAAAAGATCAGTGGGATTTTAAGTATACATGTTAAATCTCATTCAAATTTCCAAGTATAAATAGCAAGAACACATTTATAAGTGAATTATGGTACACAAAAGATCAGTGGGATTTAATGTATACATGTTAAATCTCTTTCAAATTTCCAAGTATTTATAGCAAGAACACATTTATAAGTGAATTATGGTACACAAAAGATAAGTGGGATATAATGTATACATGTTAAATCTCTTTCAAATTTCCAAGTATTTATAGCAAGAACACATTTATAAGTGAATTATGGTACACAAAAGATCAGTGGGATTTAATGTATACATGTTAAATCTCTTTCAAATTTCCAAGTATATATAGCAAGAACACATTTATAAGTGAATTATGGTACACAAAAGATCAGTTGGATTTAATGTATACATGTTAAATCTCTTTCAGATTTCCAAGTATATATAGCAGGAACACATTTATAAGTGAATTATGGTACACAAAAGATCAGTTGGATTTACTGTATAAATGTTTAATCTCATCCAAATTTCCAAGTATATATAGCAAGAAAACATTTATAAATGAATTGATGAACACAAAAGATCAGTGAGATTTACGCACAATTCTGATCTTGTATTCAAAGAATTCCATGAAAATGGCAACAATATTAATTTACAAAATTCTAAAATAAACCTTGTAAAAAGATTATCGAATTCGAAAATGTAATGATATTTTTTATTATTATTCTAGTTCTATATAGACAGAAACTTAATTTCCATTTAAATATCATCAACGTTGCTGTGGACAATAGTCCGAACGCTAAACCGGATAAATGATTATAACTCTTCATGCGAAAGATATTCTATCACTGATTGTTTATAGGTCAGTCACTTCGATTTTCCTTCTTTAAATAAATGTTGATTTAGATTCACATTGACACTTTTCACGGCTATTTTCCTAGAATTCTATGAATTCTGACGAACTTCATGACAGTTATTCTTTAAAACAAATTAAAATATTGTAAATGATTTGTTTTAGTTTAATTTCTAGTTGTGATTGAAAGATAATAGTGTAAAATTAATCGTGGAAAATGGAAAATCATAATATATACTAAAATCATGTTTTAAATGTTTCAGAAACTAAACAAAAACAACTTCTACCCATCGCGAAACAGAAAAAGATAAGTATTTTCAAAATAACTTTTTGAAATCCGATAAATGTGATAAATGTAATTAAAAGTAATTCAATTAGAATGTAAACTTTGTAAACATATTAATTATTATTTTTAACTTGTGTCTTTCTAGGTATTGTCCGGGACTTCTTTCTTTCTTTTCTTTTTAATTGAATAAATAATTCTGAGTGTATTTCTTTAAACTCAGGAATGTATTAAAACTAGCAATACTTACCCGTCGTTGCCCGCCACTTACAATTTACTCTTTTTCAAAACTATGCGGTTGTTTTTATGTTTTTTTTGTTTTTTTCGAAATTTTATATTTTTTCCTGAATGTCTGTAATGGACGAATTTAAAGTTGCGCACGTTTTTTTTAAATATTACTTTTCTCTTTCAAGCGAAGGGAAGTAAGTTTGTAAAGGACGAATATAGATTTATCATTGTTTCTAAAATAAATAGCGACTATGAGAAAATCAATCCGACCAGATAATTTTTCTAGAATCAATAAACTCGAATTACATTTTATGGTTCTTAACAACAAAATAAAATAGTTTTAATTTTGATTCTGTCGCGAGGAACGTATCAATGACAACAATCGGGAATCGAACTAACTATACTTTATTATATAGAAGATATAGCAAACAATGTAACTTAATACAAAAGTAATTCATTCAATAAAGCATAATCAATAACTTCGTTGATTGTTTTCTTTAGTATATACAATATATTATACTGTACAGAAACACAAAGCAGTATTTTTGAAAACATAGTTCACCCCAAACAAAGCAAGCCGCTATTGTAAACGTAAGGGGCTACTGAGAAAGAGGGTGAAATCTTTTTTCGGGGGGGGGGAACTAAATTGGGAGCTGTGCAGCGAGATGTCTGTTTACATTAGTTTTAAATGTCTGCATGTCAGTACCGTCAGGAAAACAGGGGCAGGGTGGGAGTTCCAGAGTCCAGCAGCACGAAGAAAGAATCTTTTGGAGTAGAAAGCTATTCGGCATCTGGGAACCTCCACAGTGAATCGATGGGAGTTGGCAGATTGTCGGGTTGGTCTAGTGAATCTACGTCGTATGCACTTCTTTTGTATATAACATATATTTATATTGTCTTAGTTCAGAAATAGCATTCTTTTAATTTAACTTTCATATAACTGAGGGAAACAACAAATTTCTGACATCATTACAATAAACAAATGAATAAATATTAAGTCATATATTTTAAATGGAGTTTCGTTCTTGTCTTTAATTTGTATTACAACATATGTGGAATGTCTCCCATTTGTTTGATCTTGGTTGAATCTTGAGCAAATATTGCATAAAACTTAGTGGTTTGTTTATTGCTGCGATCACTTTTATAACTTTATAGTAATATGGATGTTTTTTTGGCTTCTAATTTGCTAAATCTATCACAAATTTGAAGTTTATCTGTGATTTCTTTACTTCCTAATTTATATCTATGCAGTTTACTTTCTTATTTATATCTATGTAGTTGCATGTGTTAGTGTCTAGTTTATTATTTTTCGTAATATTTTCTGTGATTAAGTTATATTCTTGTTTTGCCTTCTTATCTGCTTTTGCAAAGACTATTGTAGTTGCTTATGTTTTTGAAAATTTATAATTGTTTTTGAAAATGATAATAATTTTTTTTTTCCTTTTCTTAAATAATATCTTTAATGCTATACTATTACTCTCATGATAATTTGTGTTAAAAATGTGACGGTTTCGTGGAAAAGAAAGACAAGTGCATAAACTGGACGTCGGGAATTGAAGATCATCAAAAAAAATTTAAATGGATAGAACTTTTATTCCGTAATGAATTCTGGTGATTCATGAGGGATGTATTAATGACGAAGATAAGTTATTGCAATTTACCATGTGGTAAATATCCAAAGCGCGTATGTTTTTCAAGAAGCAGACAAAAGTGATTCAGAAATATCGATCATCGAAGGAATGCAAAACAATTTCAATTCAAGCGTCTGTGTTGAAAAGGCAACTGCAAAAGTCGTAGCCATTTATAGTACGTCGATAAGTATACATATCTAAGAACTGAACAACTGCACATATAATTTCAAATTGTCTTGCAAAAATTACAAAGCATTTTAATAAAAACAAATCTGAGAAACCCCAAGAAAATCTATTCAAGAGAATAATCTGAAATATTGTTGAACTAAAGAAATTTAATAACTTTTTTTATTTATTACAAAAATAAAATAAAATTCTGACTCGAAAGTTTTACATGTTTAACTCGAAAAAAAATTATGTTATATTTTTTTTCATTCACGCCATCTTGGATTAAATAACATTTCTATTTATATAAAGTTGGGCATATATATATATGTTTATATAATTGTATGTGCACGATTCATTTCTAAACTAATAAACTGATCATTATGCACTATGGAACACAGTTGCTAGATGGAGGTGTGCGTATTATTATAATCAATTTAATTTAATTTAGATGATTATGAATTTTGGAACACAGCTGCTAGGTGTAATAGTGGATAATATAGGCTATATTTAGTTTGATTAGTTTCATGCAAAACAAGACAAAGAGGGATGAAAGTCCGTTTTTACAAATTCAGATAGTTCAATTTTGGGGAAATTTTAACAATATGTATTAAACATCCATTAATAAATATTCCACAAATTTCAGTTTCTTTGGAGTTTTTTTTAAAGAGTTTTAAGAGACAATCTAGGGACAACAATTTTCTTTGAAAATTTAAATATTTCAGATTTGCATGAAATTTGACTCATAGTAATTAGACCCCGATAAAAAAAATTCCCTGAATTCCAGTTTATCCCTTAAATTTTAAACATTTTCTAGAATTAAAATCTGTAATGGATTTTGCTAAAAATTAGAATAATGGTTTTATGGACATTACGTTTAGTATGATTGTATCTTGATTTTAATTTTCATAAGTTGAAATGAAAGTCGTGTTAAACTGTTCTATTCGGCGAAATTCTCCAGCCTAGGATGGGTATTTTCCTAGTTAGAATATATTTCATTAGTTTTGCGAGCATATTTAGATGTTTTATTAACAGAAAACGTAACGTATGTAATAGAAACATTATATAAATATATAATGTTCAAAATAGATGTAAACTAATTCATCTTGGGGTTATAACATTTTATTTATGACAGACAATTGAAGGTCAGTTTAAATCGTCATTATATAAACAGATCTTGTGCATAGTTTTTTTTTAAATTTAAGTTGATAATTTAATTTGTTAACTTTTACAAGAATCTGAAAAAATATTTACAAAATAAATGAAAAACAACCCTCGGAAATGTGAAGAACATAATCCAAAGAATAACATCGCACACATTTAACTGGTTTATTACGTTTAGTGCTATCAGTTATATGTTATACGAGAGCGAACCTCGTGGAAATTCCACTAATGCTTACTAACCATTTTTACGTCCTCTTTACCGAAAACATATGTCAGATCAATATAATAAAATAAAATGCGTGTATATAAATAGGAATAAAACGAATGTTAGTTTAATGCGACGATGACGATCGGATCCTATTTATTACATCTTATTCGATTTTGGAACAATTCGTTTTGAAATTCGTAAACGCTTAATTTTTCGAAACAACAGAACCAGTTTTTTTTTTGCATTTTATCTTTGGCTATTGAAAAACTTTTTGTTAAATAAACACGAAGTTGATAACATAAGTACAAACGAGAGTGCAAACGTATTTTATGCAGATGACTTTCGTGAAAGGTAAGAACCAAGTAATAGGAATCAAAGATTTACTTGAACTTATTGTTTTCTTACATACAAAATACTCATTAGTTTTTATTTCATGCAACAGTTGGAATGCATTCCCAAGTTAAAAAAGTTTCAATTCCGGCATTACTCTTAAATTATCGTTTTAGAAAATAAATAAATTCAAAATAAATTACAGCTGAATAATTGTACAAGAGTAACATTGTATCATTACTTCCGCAAAGGAGGTTATGTTTTCTGTGAGTTTGTAACAATTTTTGATTGTTTGTGTAGAGCTTAGCGTCCACATCGCTTGACAAATCGTCATCAAACTTGGTCAAAATATATGTTATGGTCTGACTTAGAACTGAGTTTATTAAAAATGTCTTGACACAAGGTCAAGGTCGATGTCACGGCAAAAATGAAAGTCGCACTTTTAGCAATAACTCCGGTGTTTTGTTTATCGTAGAGACATTTTCATTTTAGTTTTGAATTGCGTCTATTTCATTTTAGTTTTATTTTGCTAACTTCAGACATTTTCTCTTCGTTCACGACAGGCTTCCTATTTCGAGTGTCGATGGATCTACGCCATCCCTCATCGAAAAATCTTTTTTCATGAGCATAAATACAATTTTTCGATTATTTGTGAAGTTCAATTGACGATCGTGTGAAGGACTGAACACAATGGCATATTCAATGTCAAACGCGAAGATTGGGTGCGCGCACTGTTTCGTGATGTCTAACTGCTACGCTTTTTCTTTAATGTTTCATCAGGGAAATATTTCGACATACATTAATGAAGCGTTTTGATGATTTGTGAAAGCTTCATTAGAAATTTCGTGAGATAAACAGAAGACAAAAGATGGACGATAGAATCAAAATAAGAACGAATGAATGGGTTTGCAAAATAATAATAATTATAATAAACATAAACTAAAAATAAAACATGAATAACTTTTCAGGGGGTTAAAAGGGATTATAGAACATGGAAACTATGGTTATGCCAATAACTGTAGGATAACTAAGAACATTTCCGAAAAACTTGTAATAAAGACAAAAGTTAATTGGAATATAAAGGAGGATGGACACGATGCAGACAAAAGCAAATATGAAAACATCAAACATATTAAGAAAAATTCATGGATTGAAAAACCAACCTACATAGTAAGGTGACACTAAGCAACCGTAATTGAAATAGAATGGCATTTTGTAAGCACAACAAAAACTAAGGACGTTACATACTAAGACAAAGCCAAGGGAACTAAATCTGCTTGTGTCGATATATCAGAAAAAAACACTATGTGTGACCCTTCTGCGAAAAGTCTGCAGGAGAAAAATCATCAGTTCGGTTCCATTGAGCGGTTTTTGGAGTGTCTAGGAGTATGGTGAGACTAAAAAGTGATATCAGCATCCATACCGCGACTGGAAGGTACGAACAGTACTTTAATACGTAGGGGGTATATTGAAACTAAAATTTCAGAAATTAACACCGTCCGATGTTAGCAAGAAGTCACTGGCGAACAGCTGATGCGAGAACACCAAATGAGTTGCAATGGTGACAGAAGGAACCACGGGGTACTAAAAATTCAAGGGGACTTATTGTCACCCAGACTCCAAATAATACAACTTGTCTTTACCAGTTAGAAATACATGATAATGACTTATGTGAGCATTCCTATCGCGTAAAAAATAATACTTACCGCTACTACTACTACTACTACTACTACTACTACTACTACTACTACTACTGCACCTACTACTACTACTACTACTACTAATAATAATAATAATAATAATATTAACAACAATGATTGTTATGGTAATTTAACTTACTGCGTCACTACATGCACTCTTGCTGATAATATGAGTAGTGAGAGTAACAGAGAGATTAACAATGTCCAATCCAGAATCAGTCTTTTGCAACACATTACTTCTGTACTGTCTGTATATATATACTCTTGTTAACTACCTCATTGCTGTCTTATTGTTATATTGCCGCTTATCTGAAATGGCGTTGTGTCCTTCTTTCCTCTTTTACTTTAATATCGAAAATTGCGTTTTCTTTTTCACTTTGGCGCGTAGTGTCTTCGTCGTTTCTTTCTTTTTCATGGGCATGTTGTATCCTTTCGGCGTCACCTTTTCTTGTCGTGTTTATTTCTCGTCGTGACTGTGTATATAAGTTTTTTCATTGCGTCATAGAAAAAAAATAATTATGTTAGGACATAGATTAAGTATGGGGATTTATTTGGACACACACACGAAGTAACACAAGTACCAATTACGTGTCGTTAAAGGATAGAGACGGTTGTATTACCAACTTAACTATTGATAGATAAACAGACCGATACACAACCTGTACTGACTGCTGTACACGTTTTTTACAGTAGTGTCGTCGTTACGAGATTCCAAAACTGTCTGATTAAAAATCTAATTGCTCTTTCTCGATCTGTTCTTACTTGACGTCACATCCGCGGATGATCTCATCCGCAAATCACTTCGAGTTTAGCCATTCTGACCTTGCCTCGTTAAATCTGACTCTAGGGTCGGATCGGTCTAGAATACACTTTAAACATTGTTTATTTCACGCCCAGGCAGGTTATTGTAACCGTACTCATTCAAGTGTGTCAAAATATATACTAATGCATCTACTATTCATAATCTAATATTATTTCTTTTCAGCCCTTTAAAGCAAAAACAACAATAATAGTATCACGTCTACTTATTCATAAGACCTTTTAAAGGAATGGTTAATGAGAAAACCTGGACACGGCTATAAACATGATACTTGAACAGATCATGGGAATAGCTACTACAGCCACAGAAACCAACGGTATTGCACATATTATAAAAAAGCAAATAGTATTATTGATAGACAAGAATAAATAAAACAATAAAAAGTAGAAATTAATAGAGCTGGAACTACCAGTGATAATAAGAAATATCATAAAAGCTGTTATCCCCTTGCCCCCTCCAAAAAAAATAATGAATCTCACGGCGGCACGAGAAAATAGGTCGGTCAGAATGGAATGATCTTGGAAGGAGAAAACTATTCAGAAACTATTCAGAGCGCGGAAGGTGCTGGTATAACGAGAAAGTGTACTGCTGCTCACGTTTAAGATAACGTCAGTGACTGATAAATGACTGTTGCGAAAATGCTAAATGATCTGCAATGATTCCGGCAAGAAGCGGTGAGTTCTGGAAATATGGGAAGACTTATTGTCACTCAAAATCCAATGAAAACCACCTGTTGTTACCAGTGATCACTCACTGGTAATGCTTCGTGTCAGGACCCCAAGTGAGTAAAATTATGATGCTATGCACTACGTACAATAATGTACAAATTTGCATATACAAAATAAACTATATATAAACTCAGAAATATGTGAGAGAAGATTAACAGGACTAGGATCAATAGAACGACGGTAATTGAAGGGGATCATTGGAAAATTTAGTATATTTATTGCAACTCAGATCCCAAAAGTGTATCTGATGTTATCAGCGAGAAAACACTGGTGACCCTATATGTGACAGCAACGTAACTTGAACTCTATGAAAATCAAACGCTCTTGATCGACGAGTAATCGTTAAGAACGGCTACTGTGAAAACTTCAAATGAATAATAATAATAATAATAATAATAATAATAATAATAATAATAATAATAATAATAATAATAATAATAATAATAATAATAATAATAATAATAATAATAAAGCGCAAACCAGACCTCCACTGGAAGAGCGCGGACAGCTCTGGGACCGTGGGGAGGCTTGTTGCCACTCGGGCCCCAGAGGGGACCAATGGCCCTTATCAGCGGGAAATCGTTGGTAGGTGGCTGTTGCGATTACCGCAAGGTCATCAGCGGTGATGAACGAAAAGAGGTGGAGCATACTGGAAGTCTGAGGAGACTTGTTGTCACTCAGACTCCAGGGAATACCACAGGTTGTCGGCAGTGGGCGATCACTGACGACGACCAGTGTGATAACTCCTAGTGAGTAAATAATAATAATAATAATAATAATAATGATGATGATGATGATGATGATGATGATGATGATGATGATGATGATGATGATGATGATGATAATACACACAGAAAAAATTACGTTAATACAGAAAGACGCTAACAAGGGAACAATCCCAAGCATCTACAGATGAATAACATGATGACCAACCATGCGGAACATCCTTACGACACAACTGATCTGCCACTCCCTTAACAATCGTGGGCAACTGCCTAAAGAAAATAAAAGGATGCCGAAAAAGAAATAGAATGAGGCACGACTTGATATACATAGATAAAAAAAAGCATGAGGGAGATAACATGCAGGAAAAAAAACATAGCCATGGCATGGATTGACTACAAAAAAGCCTACGACAGAATCCCCCAAGCATAGCTAATTGAATCCTTAAGAAGGTACAAAATATTCGACAAGATTATTAATATTATTAAGAAAGAAATTTGAACTTGGAAACTTGAACTAATAGATGGAGGCAACACCTGGCTTAGATAAAAAAAAAATACAGAGAGGCAGTTTCCAAGGAAACTCTATCACTACTACTATTTATAATCGCCATAATACCACTCAACTACATACTTACGAAATGTGATGCCAGATACAAGTGTTTAAACACAGAACAAAGAACACATTTTTCATGTACATGGACGACCTGAAGCTTTTTGTAAAAATCAAAATGGAACTGGAAATTGTGATAACCACGAGCAGAATATTTAGCCAGGACATTCATATGGAATTCGGACCGGACAAGTGTGCACTGCTAGAGATGAAAAGGAGAAATCTGGAGACATCAGAAGGCATGGAACAACCCAACGAAGAGGAGATAATGGAGCTTGGTGAACATGACATCTATAAATATTTGGAAGTTCTGAAAGAAGACACCATCGAGTATACAGAAATGAAAAAGAAGATTATAAAATAATACATGATGAGAATAAAGAAAACTCTTAGTAATAAACCTATATAGTAGAAATCTAATTTAAATAATAAACACCTGGGAAGTATCACAAGCAAGATACCCTGGACTAGTCATAGGATGGGCCAGAAAAGAACTTATGAATCTTGACCATAAGACGATGAAACTAATGACCATACACAATGAACTATAGCCGAAAGATGATACTGACCGACTCTACGTATAAAAGGAACGAAAGGGAAAGGGTACTGATAAGTATCGAATACTGTGTGGAAGACGTAAAAAGATTTCGAAAAATACATAACTCAGAACATGGAAAGACTAATGGCCGCGGCAAAAGACACCATCAAAATGGACAATACAGGAAACAGCAGACAAGAAAAGAATATTTGGAAGAGAAACAGCTACATGGACGATTCATAAGAATGATAAGAGAAGAGAATCACGAAAACATCTGGGCATAGCTAAGAAAAAGACACTTGCACAAAGAAATGGAATGGCTACTGTCAGCTGCACAGAACAAGTCGATTAACAAAAAACTAACGATTAAAGCTAAAATAGATAAAACCCAGAAAAGCAATAAATATAGACGCTGTGGACACAGAGACGAAATGGTTGGCAACATAATAAGTGAATGCAGCAAACAAACCCCAAAAGAATACAAGAAAGGACACAACTGCGCGAGGAATGACGTACACGTAGAAATATGCAAAGGAATGCAATTTTAACTTGCAAACAAATAGTACAAACACAAACAAGAGAGAGTACTGGGAGACGAAACTAACAAAATCTTCTGGGACATGAAGGTTCAAACATATAAAATCATCCAAGCGAAGAGACCGGACGTCATAATAATTTATAAAAAGGAAAAAAATTACAAAATCATAGATTTTGCCGTCTTCTCAGACAACAGGGTAAAGATCAAAAAGATGGAAAATAAGTTGCAAATACACGGGGCTTGCCAGAGAACTGAAATTTATATGAATCATGAAGAAAGTCAATATTATACTATTAATTGTAGGATCACTAGGAACAGTCTCGAAAAACTTGGACAAAAGACTAGAAAATTGGTATCCAGGGGAATACTGAGACTATACAACGGACGACAATGATAGAAACAGGTGAAATCTTAAGGAAAATCCTTCGATGCGGAAACAAACTGACATAAACTACAAAATCTATCCAGCTACATGGAACTTGCAACAGAAGTAAAACAAAAAGATGTTAGGAACACCAAATAAACCGAAGGGAACAGGAACTGTAAGAAATCTTATGAAGTGTTTCCCCGGCTAAAAAGGCATCAACCTCGGCTGATACCACACCAAATAGCTGTGACGGGTCAAAGAGGATCGAAAGACTGAGGAGAGAACACTACTCAGACCTCCACTGGAAAAATGCGAAGAGTACTGAGACTTTAAGGATGCTTATTGTCACCCAAATCACAGTGAAGACCAAGTGTCGTTTCTAGCGATAAATCAATGGTAAGCGGCTGTTGTGATAACGCAAAGTCATTTTCAAAAGGTTTCTAAAGAGGTAAAGGGTACTGGAAATATGTGAAGCTTTTTTATCACCCAGACTCCAGGGAAAATCACCGGTTATTATCAGTGAATAATCTCTGATGATGACCATTGTGAGAACTTCTGGTGAGTACAAAAAGAAAATAATAATAATAATAATAATAATAATAATAATAATAATAATAATAATAATAATAATAATAATAATAACAAGGGGTTAATATTTTCAGCTGCAAAAGAAAAGATAAATGACCTCATTTATATAGATGACCTAAAATTTTATGAAAAGGAAAATAAGGTCCACTGAAGGATTTAAGATATAGTAAATGGAAGTTGGGACAAAATATGATTAAAAAAACGAAACAACGGAAATATAATTTATAAGATTGTCCAATGAAATTGCGCACGAGAAAACATTTACATGGTTAGAGAAGGACACTTTCAAAAAGAAACGGAGTTGCTACTGACAGCTGCAGACAATAACCATACCAGAACACACTATATAAATGACAAGATAGACAAGACCCAGGAAAAAAGCGAATGTACATTGAAGACATTGCCAAGGCTGCTGCAAAGAAGGTTGGGTCCTTCTACCGTACTAATAAACTTCTCACACTTGACATTATCTTATATCTTCCCAATATAAGAATCTGCCCATGCATGGATTATTGTTGCCACATCTGGGATGGTTTATCATCCACTAGTCTCTCCCCCTTAGAATAAGTGGGTAACTTAATAAGTCCCTCACTATCCACCAAGCTCCATCTCCTGCCCTATCGCCGCAATATTGCATGCTTGTGCCTTTTTTTTTTAAAGTACTTCAATGGATTGTGCCCCGATGAACTTGCTGCTCTGGTGCCCCCTCGATGTAAATACACTAGACCAATCCGAAAATCAGTCCCATCCATTTACTGTAGATGTACCCAGATGCCGGAGAGCATTCTACTCCAATAGCTTCTTTCCTCGGGTTGGCAGCCTCTGGAACTCCCTCCTTGTTCCCTGTGTCCCCGACTGGACGACATGCAGAAATTTAAAATTAATGTAAACAGACATCTTGCTGCGCAGCTGTAACCTTAGGATGACCCTCTTACTCTCAGTAGCCCATTACGTCTACAATGGCGAGATGCTTTGTTTTAGGTAACTATGAAAAAAAAATGTAAAAAATATATATATACTCAACCCATTTTTTTGCGGTTATACAACATTGTGAATGATTAATCAATTTTCTCCTTCATTACCTTTCTGGTCTTTCAAATGTTGTTTTTTTTTCACATTAGATCTTTTTGCTTTTATTGTGCTTTTCTTTTTGTTTCTGAAATATTTTCCATGGATATAAATGGACCTTGTCGATGATTCGCAGAAGCTTAATTAGCATTTGTGTGAGAAAGGTAGATGATAGAATAAACGTCGGAACTGATGAATGGACAGAGTTTACATAATAATAATAATAATAATAATAATAATAATAATAATAATAATAATAATAATAATAATCATAATAATAATAATAAAAGTAATAATAATAATAATAATAATAATAATGATAATAATAATCATGATACTACTACTATTACTACTACTACTACTAATAATAATAATGATTATAATAATACTAATAATAATAATCATGATACTACTACTACTAATAATAATAATAATACTAATAATAATAATAATAATAATGATTATAATAATAATAATAATCATGAGACTACTACTACTACCACTACTACTACTACTACTACTACTACTACTACTAATAATAATAATAATAATAATAATAATAATAATAATAATAATAATAATAATAATAATAATAATAATTTTTTTCGCATCTCCTCATCTTTTTTTTCCTAAGTTTCATCATCTTCAATCTTCCATTGTGCTATGAAACATTGCGGGATAGAATTTCCGGTCGCCCTGTTTCGGTGGATTGGCTTTCCGTTCGCATAAGAAGAAGAACGTTAATGGGAAAAGAGAACACAAGACATGATGTCTGGAGTGAATGACGAAAGCCGAATTTAATGTTAAGCAAAAAGATGCTTACAAAAAAGACTCGATTATTATATACAAGCGAAGAATTCGGTCAGTAAACTGAGACATATTTACCGTGATATAGATCGACATAGATTATGAGTTCGAATCCATAGTGTATCACGTTTGTACAGCGTTACGATCAAGTGTTTACCTTACAACCATTTTTGGTGTAACCAGCTGCGTTGTTGACACGTCAGCAGATGATCAACTCTGTCTGTAGCGGTGTCTAATTGTAACGGCGTCTTGTAACAACTGTGAGTATTGAATTACTCCTCTCCAGGAGTTAGGCACAAGGCCAGCTTTTATCTTACTCCCACAAGATGTGACCCAAGGTCGGGTCGGGGAAAGTGGGGTTTAAAAATTGCCTGGGCAGCCCCGTCGGCATTACCCGGTAGGGGCGCCTCAGGCAGTAAGCAATAAACTTACTCCTCCCCAAAGAGGGGAGGCAAAGCCTGTGAAGGTGGATCTCCTAGAACTGCACAGGACAGACCCATTGATCGGCGTAAATCAATACCCGAAGGCCAAGACAACACCAGTATGGGGTGCAGTATCCATCGGAACAGATACTACACTTTGATCTTAGCCAAAAGGCCAAAACTGTGAGTAGAATTGATAGCCGCTGTTGTCGTCCTATCTTTCATTCGCTGGTAGTATAAATAGAGTAAGTCTCGCTATCTCTCTGCCTGTCTGTATGTCTCTCTCTATATCTCTATCTATCTATCTATATCTCCCTGTTGCATCTTCACCAACTTCAAAGCGTATCAGATGGGTCGTATGTTAGCCGAGGGGTTTCTAGAGAGAAACGAATTTGTGTTCATAATTGCAATTGTTTATGTTTGGAACTTTTTTGCTGGCGTGAGCAATTAATCAGCATTTGTAGAGACCAACTAGTTTTTAAAAGACGAACTAAAAACGAGAAAATGTGTTCGTTTTGTAACAGCTAGGAGAAAGCGTTGGCCGTGAAAATGTTCTCAATGCCGTTACAGTGTTGGATGAACAGGAGCTCCTTCTGGAGTTTGGACCGATATTGTAACACTACAAGAGGTTTACATAATCTTTATTTCTCACACAGTTGATAGCAGTGCTGTTTCTCTTCTTTTGCCTTCCGTTTATTTTTATAATAGCGGCTTAAATAGTGTAATATTTGAAAACACTATCAACGTTATTTGCTCAGTGATATCAATTTATTTAACTGTTTTATTTTATGTGGCATAATACTGTACTGTTGCATATATATTACAAAGGAGGGCGACGGGAGAGCTCCGAACAACATGTTTGAATTAGTCCAGACAGCAACCCATATATAATGGATTTACCTCTTTATTTGGTACATGTCCTTCGAAATTCCTCGTCATTTTAACGTATAACTTAACTTCTAATGTAATACAGCTTTAGTCTACTTTATACAGCTTTATGTAGACATTTCTGTTGCTACACCATTTTGACACACCAACATATATCTGCATGTAGCCTGACGAATCAAAGTTCGAAATCCATGGCTCAATATGCGATATTGGATGTTAGTTAATCACATGACCCCTTGACACACAGCAACTGTAAGAAATGGATGAGATAACTTTCATGGTGTGTGGGTAGAGGCTGGCTTTATCTAATTGAAAAGGTGTGTATTTGCACCAGATAAAGAACAATTTCAATTAGACCTACTATTACAGCATACTGCAGAGTCGGGCGATTCTATCTGCAACGCGGCTTGTGGGTAAAGGATTTATACTCATGCAAGATACTGACCCAAAATATAATAATAAACTCTGTAAGAGATACATAAAAAGATAGTAATTGAAACGGTGTAGGATGAAATTGACCATAAAGGCAAATTAACAAAAACACAATGCAGCTAACCTCCGGTAAAGCTTACAGAAAGGCTAAACAGAGCTATCTTCAGTCGACCTCCAGTCTTTTATGTAAGGAATTTAGTTAATTTGTGAAACCATGAATGTGGCCACATGAGGGCATTTTCATGAAACAAAACTATAGTTTTGGGGGCTCAGCACTTCATTCATCTTCCCCGTTTTTTCGTCGTCATAACGATGGGAATAATGTCATTGAGCGAATCTCTGAAGAAATAAACAAGATCCTGATTTTCATAAATAACTTCCCCGATAGAATCGTATCTCAAGTAAGTCATTCTCCGATAACACTACGCTTTATTTCCGGCATCAGAGTAAATTGAAGGCCACCTCAGGCAAGATAATGGCTGAATCCTTAGAAAACAACCTCCAGTTTGTAGTAGAATGAGGCTAATAATTGATGGGCACATTTAATGCTACCACGACGAAGCTCCTCTCCATAAATAACCTTTTCAACCACCGATTGTCATGGCCGATAGTACCCACTCTTAGAGTTCAATTTTTAAATTCTTTGGGCTGACGCTCTCAGACAACATGAGCTGGAATATTTATATAGAAGATGTTGCATAATTTGCTGCAAAGAAGGTAGGCTCAATATACCGGGTTAGCACAATTATTACATCTGCCAGTATCCTATATCTCTATAAAGCCACTATTTGCCCATGCATGAAGTGTTGTTTCCACCGCAAGGATGGTGCATCAAACACTGTCCCCTACCCTTAAGCAGGGTGAAAAAACAATTTATAACCTAATAGGTCCCACACTGTTTGCAAAGATCTAGTTCATGTTTTATCGGGTGCCTTTACAATTTTATCACACGAAATATGTCCTGATGAACAACTAGCAGAAAAATATCACCTCTTTCTTGTAGAGGTCCTTATAAGTTTGAATTTTTTTTATAATCCTATTAATAACATTTATACTAATACTATTAATTATGATAATAAAAATAACAATAAGAAAAAGAAGACTGCGTTGAAGATACAAAACAGAACTGGATGAATACATAACCCAGAACACAAAAAGGCTAATCACGGCAGCAAGAGACACCGTCCCAACGAACAACTCGGTAAGCCGAAACCAAAAACAGAAGGACTATAAAAAAAATAGTGGGAAGTAAAACAACATAGACGCTTCATACGACTGACAAGATAAGACTCCAACGAGAATAGCTGGACATGGCTGAGAAAAGGACACTTGAACAGAGAAACGGAATCTAGGAGACCACATATTGAAGATCAAGGAAACGGAAAAACGAAGCAAATACACAGAACTTGCCACAGAACGGAACGGAATATAGAGCATGAAGAAAGTCAATATAATACCAACTATCATAGGAGCACAAAGAACAGTCCTAAGAAAACCTGGAGAAAAGACTGCGAGAAATTGGAATCAAAGGAATCACTGAGACCATACAAAGGGCGGCGATGATCAAAACAGCTAAAATCGTCAGGGAAATACTCGAACGCAGAAATTAACTCACATAATCTACGTATGGTAACCAGTCACATAAAAGTTACAACAGAAAAAAAACACAGGAAGAACACCGCGTCACGAACTAATGAACAGTAACTACAAAAACACATTATAGCACCAGTCTCGGCTGACACCACACACAATAGTCGTAGAGGTTCAAGAACGATGGGAAGACCGAGGAGG
>OY744532.1:2192500-2262500 GCA_963556195.1 Sepiola atlantica | reverse complement strand
GCCCCACGTCTGGCGGGAGAACAAACGAGGCTTCCAATTCGTCATCCAGCGAAACCCTCTAAACACTAACATTAAAACTTGAATTAATTGGACTAAAGCCTAAAATAGAATTTTGATAAAATGTTACTTAAAGAGACGATATAGACAGCGAATTCAGCAAAGCTAGAATGAGCTAGGAATGTTTGAACTATCAGAACAAAACCTTGCAGGACAAGCCCGGGTGATTAGAACTAATGAATGGTTATCTGCTATTGAAATTGAAGAACTAAACAGAGAAATTAAGAGAGAAGACTTAGACGTGCTTGTGAAGATAAATAAACTTGATGTAGTTGAAGAAAAATCTATGGTAGAAACAACAACACACTCTGAGAGTGAAAATATTGTAACTAATGGTAATCAGGCGGTTTCCACAGATGCAATCGTAAAACATATGATAGAACACAGGATGACAGAAGACGATATTGATATTTTCAGATTGTTAAACAAGAAGCTAAGAGCTAGTAATCTAGAACAGCCGCCGAACCTGGGAGTTTTCAATAGGAAAAGACTTAAAACTGTCACGACCAACGTAGATGATGTCTTACCATTTTTATTAATAGATAATCTTGATCAGTGTAATAAAGTTATAAAGGTAGATGCTGCCAATACTCTATCAAATCTTAAAACGGAAAAAAGAAGGAACCCTGGTGGAGGGAACGTTTAAATGGTCAGATAAAACAACTTAGAAAGGGTTTAAGTAAAGTGCAAGCTGTCGAAAATGGCGAACTCAAAAGTCAGAGCGCTAGTGAAAGACTAATCCGAAACCCAAAGTTATACCCTAATGAACACGGTTAAATTCTTAAGTTATGACATACAAATGGAATTTGGCATCACTAAATTTACCACCCTTGTTATAAAAAGGGATAAACTTGTTCATTCAGATGACCTTGAACTCTCAACAATAGATCTGATAACGAATGTTGACAGTGAGAGGGGTTACAATGCTTGTGAATTCTGGAGGCGGATAAGATTAAAAACAAGAAAATGAAATACCAGGTCACAGTTGAGTACAACAGACGTATAAAGGAGTATTCTTAAATCACACATGCACAGTCGAAATACAATCTATGTTATCAATGCCAGAGTAGTAGATATCATTCGATATACTTCCTATATACTTGACTGGAATGTTGATGAACTAAAATGTTTAGATACCAAAACACGGAAAATGCTAACAATTTACGGAGCTTTTGAAAAAAAGGAGATGCAGATCGATTGTATCTACCAGGAAAGGGCGGTGGTCGAGATCTGCTTAGTGTCGAAGATCTGAATATAGAAGAAGGTTGTCTATATAAATATATTTCTGAGCGTAATGAGATTATTTTCCGTGAAGTGTAAAGATGAGGAAATACTAAGAACTGGGGTGAATAAAAATCAAAAGTTACAAAGAGAAAGTGAAAATTATTTGGAAAGAAACTAAACAGTATATTCTTTAAGAATCCTGCATTTAGAGATAATGATAGCTGGAATTGGTTAGTCAGGGGTTACCTCAAAAGAGCTACGGAGAGCGCCTTAATGGCAGCCCTAGGAACAAGCCGCCCGCACCAGGTCCATCAAACATTACGTTGACAAAACTGCAGGATCACCGATATTCCGATTGTGTAATGAAAGGGAAGAACTAACTATACGAGAAAAATAACTGTACACGACGTTTAAAAATTCATAAAAGAACTGTATATATAAAAGAAACGAATTTACATCAATAGAATAACCTTTAACATCGGTACGACCGTATTAAATGTCTTCTACAAATAAATTAAATAATATATAACTACACAATCACATACAAACAATTATTTCTTTTAAAATAAAAAAACAACAAATTAATCTCCTCTACGATAAAAAAAACTATCAAACCAACGAATTAATAAAAATAAAAAAAAATATACAAATGCATAAATTAATAAAAGAGTCAATTACACCTTATGTTTCTCACGCCAAAGCCATAGAGCCAAATAATAAAACACTATAAATTTCAACAACAATATAGCGAAAAAAGAGCAAATCCTTGAGTTGATAGGAAGATCGAAAGCGTTTGAAATATATATATATATATATATATATATATATATATATATATATATATATATATATATATATATATATATATAGCGTACACGTATTATATTAGTTTCTGTAAATGTAAATCCGTAGAAACTCAAGTGTTTATAAAAAGTGCTCAATTCCAAGTAGAGCTGTTTATAAGTATAAATTTTTATTTATACAAACATTATTGGTTACATATGTGCATACATGTTTCGGTTGCACTTTTCCAAGAAAGTCAACCTCATCAGACGAAGAATCGTTCAGGAATCCTTTCCTGAAAGATTCTTGGTCTGATGAGGTTGACTTTCTTGGAAAAGTGCAACCGAAACATGTATGCACATATGTAACCAATAATGTTTGTATAAATAAAAATTTATACTTATATATATATATATATATATATATATATATATATTTCTCTCTCTCTACATATATATATACCTCTCTCTCTTTCTCTCTCTCTATCTATCTATCTATCTATTTCTCTCCCCCCTCTTTTTCTCTCTCTCTCTCGTTCTATATATATATATATATATATATATATATATATATATATATATATATATATATATATATATATATATATATATATATATATATTCTTGTAACGTATGGTCGGTAACAAAGCGTTTTATAACATCGCGAAATCAACCTGGTGTAAATGAAGCCCAGAATTATTCTAGGTAAAAAATAGTTTTTATTCAGGTTTGAATATATACGTGAGCAACAACCAAATTGTGACCGACAATAAAAACAAGGCTTTCGAATTAATGTGATTTATTTACGTTACAAAGCAAAGAAATAAAGTAGTGAAATAAATAGGATTTTTGTAGAAAGTTGATGAAGGCGTGTATCAGTATTTTTTTTGTATCATAAAAAAATTCAACTTATCTGGATTGGTTTCTGTTTTTGTCCTTTGTTTTTTTTTATTGTTATCTGGTTGTTTTATTTATATAACATATAGCCTCTCGTTTCGTAACTGGAATTATCATATAACTGGTATTTCTGATCGTTTTAAAATTGTTGTTGTATTTCGTTTTTTAAACACAAACAATTTCTTGGAATTTTATTTATCTGTAATCAAATTGATAAGTTGAAGTCTTTTTTCGGTATCTTCGGCTTTGTTCACATTTTGTCTCTGTTCATATTCTTTTTAACACTTTACTCATTATTTACATTCTGTAGGGAGTTAATAGATTCAACATGTATTTCCCTCACTATTCTGTTTTGACTTCTGTAAGTAAAGTTAAAGGCATATTTCCATTTCGAACATTTTATTTAAAGGTAGGGATGGGAAGACGCATAATCTGAGGATGCGTCCAACAAACCTTCGTAGTTTTGAGATGGAAGTGCCTTATCAAAATCAAGAGTCACAGAGAAATAGTTCGACGAACAGAAAGTCAAAAAGGCCACTTATAGCGATGCGTTGACGCATCTAAATATGATATAAAAAACTGAGGTTAAAAAGAACAAGAAAACTTAAGCGTGACAAACAAAAATAAAAAAAGAACATTTTAATTGAAGCGTGACAGATTAAAAGTAAATGGCATTTCCAACATTAGAGTAACAGACAGAAAAAGAATGTCATTTCAGACATTAGAGTAACAGACAAAAAAGAATGTCATTTCAAACAATAGAGTAACAGACAGAAACAGAATGTAATTTCAAACATTAGAGTAACAGAAAGAAAAAGAATGTCATTTAAAACATTAGAGTAACAGACAGAAAAAGGATGTCATTTCAAACATTAGAGTAACAGACAGAAACAGAATGTAATTTAAAACATTAGAGTAACAGACAGAAAAAGAATGTCATTTCAAACAATAGAGTAACAGACAGAAACAGAATGTCATTTCAAACATTAGAGTTACAGACAGAAACAGAATGTCATTTCCAACATTAGAGTAACAGAGAGAAACAGAATTTCATTTCAAACATTATAGTAACAGACAGAAAAAGAATGTCATTTCAAACATTAGAGTAACAGACAGAAACAAAATGTCATTTCAAACATTAGAGTAACAGACAGAAACAGAATGTCATTTCAAACATTAGAGTAACAGACAGAAACAGAATGTCATTTCAAACATTAGAGTAACAGACAGAAACAGAATGTCATTTCAAACATTAGAGTAACAGACCGAAAAAGAATGTCATTTCAAACATTAGAGTAACAGACAGAAAAAGAATGTCATTTCAAACAGAAGAGTAACAGACAGAAAAAAACATTTTCATTCAAACATTAGAGTAACAGACAGAAAAAGAATGTCATTTCAAACATTAGAGTAACAGAGAGAAACAGAATTTCATTTCAAACATTAGAGTGACAGACAGAAACAGAATGTCATTTCAAACATTAGAGTAACAGACAGAAACAGAATGTCATTTCAAACATTAGAGTAACAGACAGAAACAGAATGTCATTTCAAACATTAGAGTAACAGACAGAAACAGAATGTCATTTCAAACATTAGAGTAACAGACAGAAACAGAATGTATTTCAAACATTAGAGTAACAGACAGAAAAAGAATGTCATTTTAAACATTAGAGTAACAGACAGAAAAAGAATGTCATTTTAAACGTAAGCGTGATAGACAAAAAGAAAATTACATAAGCGTAACAGATAACAAAACAATGCAATTTCAAACATGAGCATGGCAGTTAAAAGGAAAAATCTATTTACGACATGAGCGTGATTGACAAAGAAATGTCATTTCAAACATAAGCGTGACAGACAAAAGGTAAATCCAATTTAAAACATAAGCGTGCCAGATGAAATTTCAAATGTTATTTTAATCGTACGCCTTACAAACTAACAAAAAAATAGAATTTTACTTATGACCGTGACAGACTAAAAGAAAATGCTGTTGAAACTCTGAGCGTTACAGACAAAAGAAAAATGCAAATTTAAACATAAAAGAACAAATGTAATTTCAATCATAAGCTCATAGACAACAAAAGGAAATTCAATTTCAGAAAATAGCGTGACAGACAAAAGAAAAATGCAATTTCCATCAGAAGCGTGCCAGACAAAAGGAAAATGTAGTTTAAAACATGAGTGTTACAGACAAAAAGAAAATGCAATTTCTTCCATAAGCGTGACAGACAAAAAGGGAGATGTAATTTAAACATAATCGTGGCGTACATTAGGAAAATTCGGTTACAGAAATAACCATGACAGCAAAAAGTAAAATGTTATTTCAACCATAAGCGTGACAGACAAACGAGAAACTCAATTTCAAGCATAATCGTAACAGACAAAAGGATACTTAAATTTACAATATAATCGTGACAGAAAAAAACGAACATTTTATTTGAAACATAATCGTGATGGACAAAAGAGAAATGCAATTTCAAACAATAACGTGACACACAGATAAAATACAAATTTGTTTCAAACATAAGCTTGACAGACAAAAGAAAATGCTATATTAACCATAAGCGTGACAGACAAGCGTATAATGTAATTTCAAACATTAGTAACTGTAACATTCCAACCTCAGACAGATACTCTGATATAGATGTTTCGTATCGAAAATCTTCTACAAGCTGATTCCAGCAATCTCTGAAAGATAGTTTGGAATTTAAATGTTTAAACTTTAGCTATGGGGACCGACAGATATTCGTCGAATTATAATGTGGCCATTATTTCTCTGAACCTTCTTTGGAAAACGGCAGCATTTCGTTGTCTTTTACAGTTCTATCTTTACGGAACAACGTCCTTCAAAAACGTCTCTGGAATTGAGTTCTATTCTTTTGGTACACAATTGGCATCGGTGTACCAATGATTTTTGAGTGAGAGATTCGATTCAAAGAGGAAATGCAATTGATGGGGGTATTTCCGTTGCCAACTCCAGATGCAAGGTAACAAAAAGAGAAAATTGAAGAATAGAAGAAAAAAACGTTATAGCCAGACTCGGAAGATTCTTTTGAAATCCTTCGTTTCTCGAATGAGGAGATGGGCATGCCATTCCTGAATTCTCAGATTTAAGCGTTTTGGGAAAGAGAAAGTAATAAAAATGGCAAAAAATAATCATAGAATAAAATAAATGAAATAAATAAAAAAATGATAAAATGAATTGGAAAATGTAAAAATAGAACGAAAAAGACCAATAGACACGTACTGAGTGTGCGTCCATTCAGTCTGCGAGTTTATGATGAAAATGCTGTTTAAAACTTGGATTGGACATGCCGACAGAGCTACTAACCGATGTTATTATAGTCATGTGTCACGCATCTAAAAATAAAATGTGTTTGGCGATTAGAATATTAACCTAAACTTAAGTGTTACAGGCCGATAGGCGTAGGTAAGGAGCTAAGACCGAACCAACCTACGGACAGAGGCACTTATAGACATATATGGACGAATCTCAAATATAAATACGGTTAGAAATAAAAATAAGATTTAAAACAGAAGCCATCGATTAGCATGGTTAATAGCACTCTCCCCAAACGTCCAACATTCTCAGGCAACATAGATGTTTCAAGTCTGCTTCAAAGAAGGTAAGTTCCCTCTAACGGGCTAGAAAACTTTCGTAACCTACCAATATACTCTATACTTATAAAGCTACTATTCATCTGTACATGGCGTAGTGTTGCCATTTCTGGACTGGTGCACCAAAAACTAGCATCTCTCTCTTGGACATGATGCAAAAAAGAAGATCCGGAACTGTATACAAAGTTCTAGTCCTAGTCTTATCGCTTAGTGCTTGTTTTAGAAGTACTCCCACCTTCCCGACATAAATAACAGACCTGACTAGCAACAAAATTCCACCTCTTCACTGTAGAGATTCCTAGATGCCGGCAAATTTTCTACTTTAATACTTTCTTTCCTCAGACTGCTTAGCTTTGGAATTCTATCCCTACTGCCTGTTTCCCCGACCGACGAACATGAATTAATGTAAATGTAATGACAACAAACATCTTGTTGCCAAACCCATCACCAAGGTTGCCACTATAAATATGACCACTATACAAAGTAGCTATTTACGCTTGAGTTGCAATATGCTTTGTTTGGAGCGAACTAAGGTAAAGAAAAAGCATGGAATCCTAACCCAAAGACTGACGGGCACAGCAACGGGCAAACGGGTATACTTAGCTTTTTGTTTTTTATCAAAATCGTTCCAGTTAATGCGTGAAGCAACTTGATGTAGGGGCTAAGAAAAACGAAATATGATAATCGCAAAGACAGGTGATGCCTATTGCCTTAGTCTTAAAAAGACTACTGCTATAGGTAAGAGGAAAACAGTCAGCAGTAAGAGAGTTCCTCAAGCCTGCAGTTCTTGAAGATAAGCTACTGGAAGAGGAAGCTGTATGATAGTTAGGTATGAACACAGCGATTTGATGTAGACGACTACACAAATGAGTCAAACGATCTGGAACAAAAGAAGCGGGGAATAGATCCCATAATTCTGAAGAACAGATGACATAATAGTATTTATAGGCAAGACTGAGACTAGCAGCATTACATCTGTGAGAGAGTAGGTGCAGAGAAAAAGAAAGGATGTGGCCAATCAAATTAAAAATTCGTTTCTGCATTTCATCAAGATTCCTAAGTAACTTAATAATCCTAAAGAGTCACTCATTTGATCCAAGCAAACATATCGGAAATTTCAAACTAAAGGATCGACCGACACCCACCCCCCCTAAAAAAAAAGTTGACAGCATCTTATAGAGATGAGAAGACGCATCTCCAAAACCAAAAGAAGGACAAAGGGGAAAAAGAATAGATTATAAAAAGAGAAAAAATGGAGAAAAAAAAAGAACTAAAGTTAAAATAAATATTTTTTATGATTAAAGGCATTCACAAATTAATAAGAACAATTATTATCTACCAACAAACATACACCTTCCCCCGAATAGAAAGCTTATTTTTCTTATGTAAACATTTCTGAATACATACAAATTCGCAGGTACTTTGGCGTTGCTATGGAATAAATTAGCACAACTGTGTACTCGTGCTTCCAGCTCTTAATTTTAATATTATCATATTCGTCTTGTTTTTAATAACTATGATTTTCAATGTTGAATTTGCGTAACAATACTACCCTTAGAGAAGTTAGAGATAATAATAATAATAATAATAATAATTATAATAATAATAATAATAATAATAATAATAATAATAATAAATGGCGGCAGCCTATTCTGACACCGCACAAAATATTTGCAATGGGGCAAGGAGGATGAGAAGACGGAAGAGGGACAGCACAAACCAGACCTCCACTGGAAGTACAGAGAGTGCTGGGACCTTGGGGAGGATTGTTGCCACTCAAATCCTAAAGAAGACCAATGGTCCTTACCAGCGATAAATCAATGGTAAACGGTTGTTGCGATACTGCAAGTTTATTTGCGGTTGCTATCGAAAAGAGGTGGAGAATACTGGAAATCTGGGGTGACTCACACTCCAGTCAATCCCACTTGTTGTTGTCGGTAAGGAATCACTGATGATGACCTGTGTGAGAACTCCTAGTGAGTACAAATAATAATTTAGGGAGTACCTGTTGCTACTCAGACTCTAGGAAACACCACTGGTGGTTATCAGTGAGTAATCACTGATGACGGCCTGTGTGAGAACTCCTAGTGAGTAAACATAATATTGAAACTAACACATGGACGGAACACTACGTGAACCCGAGAGAACTGAAACTAGAAGAAAACGCCTAACCTCTCCCCTCTCCACCTCCCAAAAAACGTAATGTGATTGTGTAACGATGCGTGTTATTATTTAATGTAGTAAAAACGATATATGTAACTTTACGGACTTTTTAAATAACTGTCGTTTTTACTAGTTCCATAGTTCTTTTTAATATCTACGCCTTTTCGCGTATTTTACCTTAATGTATGGGTGTGTGTTTCATAATGCGTGCGTAAGTATGTATTGGTGTGTGGATGTGTTTCTTTATCATGTATGCGGGAGAATGTTCACTTTGTAACTTCTCTTAACTATATCTTTCTTTTAAATGTTACGTAATCGACATCATAGGTAACGCTTCCGAAAAGTCGAAACGTCGAAACGTTACTACAAATAGTTCTAAACTAATTTAATAGTTATCATCTCCACATAACTTAACAGTGAGTGAGAGTGAGCGCGTACCTTATGGTGTATGCGTATGTGGGAATTTGTGTTTTACGCCATGTATGCGCGTTTGCGAGTATATCTTAAAATGTTGGGCGTTTTATCCAGAACGCATGGGTGTGTGTGTTTCAATTGTTATACGCTCATTTTGTGTGTACGTGTATCTGTCCTTTTCTTTTCTTTCCTTTTCTTTTACATATCAAGTTTTTTTTTTATAATGTGTGCGGAGTTAGGCATTTAACCATTGTTAATACTTTTTCACGGCTATCAATGTGTGTGTGTGGGTGTGTGTGTGTGCCGTGTTTTTTTATCTCTTTCTTTTCTCTCTCTTTTCTCATATAAAACAATTTATCGCAAATCAAATCGAAAGTCTTCTACGTCCTTTCGTCACGTTGATTTCTTCTCCTTTTTCGTCTTCGAGTGACCGCGTTGATTTCCGTTTCTTTCCCGTCTTCGTTGTACCGTGATCATTCTATTGGACTTCTCTGTGAACAATTTTTTTAATTTATCAACAGAGGGGAGTCTAAGACAGATTTTGAGAGGTTCACTATAATTTATTACTTATTAACTTGCAAAGTAAAGGACAGTTTTATACTAGACATACATACAGAGATGATATGCCTTTTTTTCTCTTCCAAGACTTAACATTAAGTTTCAACACATTTTTCCATTTCTGCTCGCTTCAAATCCATAGCACAAACTCTGCCAAACTCTTGTTCATTTGTCTCCGAACAACAAGTTACGTCATCGCACTTTGATCTGTCGCTCTCTATTCTGACATTTATTGACCCCCACATGCTTTTCCCCTTGATCGTAAGGTCCCTGTCTGTTACTCATACGTGGGTAAACAGATTCGTTTCCCCAAAGTTTATGTCAGTTCGACAGGCACCCAGCCAGATTATTTTGACCTCGATCACAATCCATACTAGCTAAAGTACACCTTTTCAAAATATGGCCCCTAATAATATAACAATTGCACCAGCCTCAGCTGATACCGCACAAAATATTGCATGAAAAAATTCAGAGGGGTGAACAGACGGGGAAGGGAGACGTAAAACCAGACCTCTACTAGAAAGATGTGGAGAGTGCTGGGGCCTTAGGGAGGCTTATTGCCACCAACATCCCAGTAAAATCAATAGTCGCTGCAACGGGAAATAAATGGTAAGCGGCTATTGCAATAACACAAAATCCTTTACATTAGTTAACGAAATAGGTAAAGAATACTGGAAATCTGGCGAGACTTGTCACTTGAGTCCAGGCAAAAACCACGTGTGAGAACTCCTAGTGAGATGAAGACGTCATAATTCCTCGGCAACCAGAAATACTCCAGCTTTCTTACCTACCGACCTTTAAGGAAATCAAAGATGTACTCAAGCAAATCTTGTCAGGCAAAACTCCCATAAAGGACGGGATTCCACAAGAGATCTTTAAGTATAGTGTCAGAAAACTGATAAAAAAACAGCTCGTTGATCTCTTTATTGTCATCTTTAAGAATCAGTACGTACCACAAGATTTCAGGGACGGTCTTATAAAACATCTTTTAAAAAACTAGGGTACTCGAAGCGTCTGTTACAACTCCTGGGATGTGAACTTTAACATCTAGATCCACGTCTATAAAGCCGTCATTTTTCTGTCCTTTTGTATTGGTCTGAGAAGTGAACTCCATATCACTCGCAGATTGATCAACTCGATGTCCTCCACAAACGGTGGTTAATCGACGGTACCTAGTTATGTTGGTTTAGTTCCAAAACCGAAGAATTTTCTTTGATATTTCGACTATTTTTAATCATTTCCGTTGTTGGTATAATATCAATCATCACTTTCGTGTCGATTTAAAATGTTAGTTTAACAGACGGACACGAAATCCGCATTATACTATTTTTGTTTATAATCCGTTTGATTTTCTTTGCTTCCAATATTTTACGTGTCTTCGTCGTCTTCGTTTCAACTAACCTTCATGGCATTTGACATTTTGTCTTCTCATTTCCCTCTTCCATGTCATCGTCTTTCTCTCTTTGTTCCATCCTTATTTCACTTTCCTAAAACGTCTGTTGAAATCTGAGAAATATATATATATATATATATATATATATATATATTGCCAGGACGAGACTACAGACGACGCTGTATCTGCTACCCGTGTCACTATTTCCGATGGTGTTTACGTCACTTATATAAGACGTAGTTGCCTACAAATGGTCGTAGGACAACGGTCAAATTTACAAGCATCCCATGACGTCTCTTTCAGAAACAAGGTTGATAGAAGATAATCGAAACAAAGTGTATACACTAAGAATTTATTTGGTCATATGCATGTCTTGCCTTTAGGTAAAGATTCCATTTATATATATATATATAAATATACATATATATATGCATTTATATAAATATTTATATATAATGTGTTTATATAAATATATATATATAATTTAGGTATATATATATATATATATATATATATCGAGAGAGAGAGAGAGAGCGAGGGGGATGAAAGAAGAGTATTAGAAGGCTAACACAATGCAACAACTAGAAGTATGTCAGCGTTGAGAAGTAAGAATGTAACAAGTGATTTTATATATATATATATTAATCTTTCGTTTTATATAGCAAATCCTACTTGATTAGGCAAGACTTCAACATTGTAATGTATGTTACCGTGTTTCATAGTATACTTTGAAATACGTGCGGAATTCCGTTTTGAAGTCTTGCCTAATCAAGTTAGATTTGCTATATGAAATAAATAAAAAATAAATGATATATATATATATATATATATATATATATATATATATATATATATATATATATATATAAATCCCTTGTTTTTGTTTTACTTCTCAACGCCGACATATTTCCATTTCTTGCATTGTGATAGCCTTTTAATACTGCTCTGTATACGAAACCCACCTAATGCTTCAAGCAAACTACCTCTTACTTATATATATATATATATATATATATATATATGTGTGTGTGTGTGTGTGTGCGTGTGTGTGTGTGTGTGCACGATAATCTCCTAAACTAATGAACGGATCATTATCAATTTTGCATTATATATTCTTGCCAACACAGTTGGTAACATGAGCACATTGTTTTTTGTAAACTTTATTAATTTGAGGTGCAATATATATATATATATATATATATATATATATATATATATATATATATATATATATATATATTTAATTTTAATTTTTAAAAAATTATAAACTGATCATTATGAAATGTGAAACCCGGTAAGTATCATGGACACAATTTCTTTTTGTTTCATTGACAGGTTGCGCCGACTTTACCTAGCACCGCTCCTAAATACGTTTAAAATAACTTAGATACGAAGAAATAAATTGAGCAAAGATTTCACTACGTCAAATATGCTGTCATATTAAATAATGGCTTTTAAAAGGATCGGTTCACGCGCGTGGCCGTCAGCAAAATATATACGTTCTTGTTAAAAACCTCAGCTATTTAACTAATCATAATGAATCGTTGACTATATATTCTAGGCAACACGCTTTGCAACATGCACACATTATTTTTTTATAAACATTACTAGTTAAAGGGAGTACCGAAGCAGTACCATACAATCAAAGATAGAAAAAACATAAAAAATGTAAACTAATGCTATACCCGCCATGGGATGGGTATTCTACTTGTATACATATATATATATATATATATATATATATATATATATAATTTATTTGAAAATTATATGTTACATTATTTTGAATCGTACTGCGGTTTCATCTAGATGGGCTGACATTTTACATTTAAAAAAAAGCCTATTAGCTCTAACTCTTCTGTGAACGAGCACTTTATTGATTTATTTTCAATATAATTCAAGACACTATATATATATATATTGGAAAAAGAAAAAAAAGAAATAAATTCTTTCACGCATTGTTAAAAAGGGCTTCTTACGTCATTTTATTATATATATATATATATAATCAGCAGACATGTGTTTCGTCGTTTCTACGACTCATCAATGTTACTTGACAAAGCGAGATTCGAACCTACTTTAATATTATACCGTCTATGTATTCAAGTAAATTGTGTAAAAGCGGGTATATATCAATATATATGAATATGAAAAAATTATTTGGCCTCTGTCAGTGCCTTACTTTTTTATAATACTGGACAACACGAAATGTCACTATTTGTTATATATGTTATTAAATATATGATTTCGTAATTTCACACACAGTTTATAATCATATTTTACAAGGATTCAAAGTCTAAGGATTCCACAAAGTCAAAATACGTCGGTCTTTCTCTCTGTCGTCTTTTCTCCATCATCTCTTCCATTTCCTCTCTGTCTCTTTTTCCCCTCTCTATTGATTATTCAAATCATCCCATTTTTATTACGTCTTTTTTATAATTCGGCGTATATTTATGTTCACTAACTAAAACATCAATGTGCATGTGAAGTGTGCACGGAGACAAGCAAGCACGTAAGGTAACAAAGAACATCACAAGAGGTTTAGTAGCATGCGAGGTGTATTTATAGTTCTTATAGTAGAGGTTCTGTGACCCAATCGTCTGCGTAAATCTCTTTCTGCCCTCTCTCTCTCTTGTTTGATAGATAGCGCCACCATTGTGTGATGTTATCCACTGCGTACGGTTATCTTTGATCTCTCTGGTTTAATCGATGACGTCCAGCAAATGATACGCCCTTCATTTTGCTCGGGGACAAACAAGCAAACACCAACAAGAACACAAATCCACAGGGGTTTAGTAGTAGGCTAGACTCCCAGAAAACTAGACGATTTGTTTTTAAAAACTGTCATAATTCTGGTTGATGACCTCATTCTTTTGTGAGGTTATCCACTGCGCAAGGTTATCCCCACGTCTGTTTTAATGGATAACGTCATCTTTTGTGATGGCATCTAGTGTGCGAGGCAACAAACTAACAATGAAACCAGCAATCACGTTTCAGAGAGTTTTAGTACATATATATATATATATATATATATATATATATATATATATATATATATATATATATATATTGATATATATATATAAATATTGATATATATGTATATATACATTGATATATATAGAGAGAGCGATAAAACGAGATAGAGATAGATTGCAATATATATATAAATATTGATATATATGTATATATACATTGATATATATATAGAGAGAGCGAGAAAACGAGATAGAGATAGATTGCAATATGCGTAATGATGTAAAAATTACATCCTCTCGCTTTAATTTTTGCTATGAGCTTGAAGGGCCGAAAATAAATAAGACAACACGGTGATACAAGAATGTGTATTTACAGTAGTACAGAATAGTATGTTACAAGAAGAATGCTCCGAGACAGACCGTCTTTTATTGTAGTCTCCTCTATACATAGTGTCTAGAAGAGTCAACATGGTAATTAAATAGGGTAACACCCCATAAAATCATAACACTTACCTTTTAGCTTGGATCTGTATTGTGTCAATGGTCTTTCCTTTTAGGAGTTATTACAATCAAGTCCGTAATCTTACGTTTTATTTAGATATTCGCTGTTCAGACCCTATATGCGGATTGGTATTTCAAATGTGCCGAACACGACATCCATTAGTTCGTCCTCTGAAGTAGCATTCTCGACAATATCTTAATATCGTTTCCTCATCTGGGTCATGTGTCTTTTGTGTGGAAACTTTTGATCCTTTTACCATGTAAATCATGTTTCCAATCCGTGTATCTTCTATCCCTGCTTCCCAGTAAGAGTTATTGTTTTTTAGCATCCGAAAGAAAACATTTATTCAACTTTGAAGCGTTTATTTTGTGAAATATTTTTATGTGCCGGTTTCGTATGGGGTGGTAATAATCTATCGAACACTTATAATCTTCCGTGCAAACATTGCTTCTGCTAGTGTAATTGAAGGTGGAACATTTTCATTTGGGGGGCAGTCTATATAACTGCAAAAAATATGGAATGGCATTTTCGGTAGGTGTAGCCCTCACTTTCTTTAACGCTTATTGGAACGTATTCACAGATCGTTCTGCTTGACCATTGCTTCTCGCATTGTACGGCGCGATCATGATATGATCCACTATAATTGTTTGACAGAATAATTTAAATTCACTAAACGTGAATTGCATTCTGTTGTCTGATAAAATACAGTTTAGAATTAAGAACCAAGCCAACAATTCATGTAAAAAACTAATGGTTATTTCCGTGGTTGGTTCTTTCATTTTAATATTTCCGGCCATTTTGAGAAACTATCTTCCATTAGATGGTTTCTATTACCTAATGGTTATAAAAAACATCGAGTAGTCTAGCAAAGTCTATGTGAGTCCTAGAGGACGGTCTCTCAATTTTCGGCCAGTCTCTTAACTTTATAGGAGGTGTCTTCGCTGCCAAAGCACAACCTATGCATAGTTTCACTATGTTTTTGTCCATACTTGTCCAATACATATAGCTTATCATGAGTCTTTTTAATCTGGGAATGCACCGATATGAAATGCTTTTATTGTTATTTTCTGTAATATTGCTGAAATAGACTCGATTTCCGTACATAACTACTTCATCACAGATTCAATACACTTCCGAGATTTGTCATTGTTTTTCTGTTCATTTTCATGTTTTAAAAATAATCGTTGTCCAGCTCCTATGTTATTGTTTACAGTGTTACCCGAAGATCCCTTATGACGTTACACATTATATTTTTTGCTCAACCCCAGTTTCTATGAAGGTAATCACTGTGTCTTAAAAGTATTCGAGATAATTTGTCAGCATCATTAATTTTTGACGATGGAGGAAAATGATTTTATAAGGATAATTGACAATAATGGTCCCATCATCACTGAAGCCTGTTTATTTTATCTATAGTATATAAGATTGAGAGAGAAGTTTGACTTTAGCAAGCAGCCTCACACAACTGACAGCAAATACTGACCTGCACTGTCACTGAAAATCGGCTCCTTTGATGTCTCCTTCTTACAGCTCAGTCTCTGGAGAAATATGCTGTTACTTGTCCGCGTGTTCACACTTCAATGCGTCTTGATTCGCCTCGAACGTCTCTATGGTCCACAACAAAATACAGACAACATGAATTTTTCTGCTTCGCCGATTTAGTGTTTTTTTTTATTATTAACATCACGTATGTTTCCGGTAAATGAATCTTTTCAATTATCTTTTGCTACAATTACTTTTTTTACTGTTTAATACTGCAGTTATTATTATTATTATTATTATTATTATTATTATTATTATTATTATTATTATTATTATTATTATTATTATTATTATTATTCTCCTCCTCACCCTTCTTTTTCTTCTTTTTCTTCTTCTTTTTCTTCTTCTCCTTATTATTATTATTACTATTATTATTATTAGTAGTAGTAGTAGTAGTAGTAGTAGTATAGTAGTAGTTGTGTGAGCACACGAAGGCACTATTGATAAGTTGTTTACAAACTAAATTCCTCTTTTTTAGATGGATTGCTGAACGTAGTTTCTTAACATAAATGGAGCTTTCCGCTGAAAAAGAACCGATACTTTCTATCTTATGTCTATAGGTTCCAAATCAGCTTCATTCTGATTTACTAACTATGGTGCTCCTGTACCCTCGGAAGACAGACTCCTTTATACTGGTTGTCATTATGTTATCTGTGGCATAATTTTCATCAATCACACCCTCATCTGGAAACAGAATCGCCTTTTTAATTAGCTAGTCTGAATGTCTCTGTTCTACTCCCCCTCTCTCTCTCTCTCTCTCTCTCTCTCTCTCTCTCTCTCTCTCTCTCTCTCTCTGTGTTTCTATCGCAAAATTGGCATTACCTCGTAATGACGCCTTCGATCTACAGTTGTCCAGGGCGGAAATCCCTCACAAGGACTGGATCATTTACCGCATATTTTCGGAAAAGGGGTCATTATCTTAATACCTTTCTCCATTTTATAATTTTACACCGTGCTATTTAGCTTGATCGGCTGAAACAGATGAAAGGATGTGTTTTCAATTGTCGCTGGAACAGCAATTCAGCTGGATGAATTTTTCCTGAAGTAAAAAAAGAAAACGGTTGACTTTTTTTTTCAGGGCATATTGTCATATCTTCGTCAATCCTCGACATTGTTTCTTTTAATATACGCACACTGCGCTCCTCCTGCCTGTTGGAGGAGGGATGGTAAGAAGCTGTGTCTAACCCCATTGACCTTTAAGATTCTTCTGAATTCATTACTCGAGAAACAAGGGGCGTTGTCACTCACAATCAGCATCGGTAAACCATGTGTCGCAAAGATTTCTCTCGACTTCTCGTTGATGGAAGTAGATATCTTCATTATGAAAATCTCCATCCATCACTATTCAGAACATGTGTCTGAAAACATGACCAGCAGAGTCAATGTGAATCCTTTCCTAGGGTTGACTTGGATACTTCCTACAATGGATAAAAGTTATGTTGGGTTGTTTCTGATTTAGCACACATCATTCACACCCCTTGGCGGTCGACTTAATATCTCCAGCGAGTTTTGCCCACCGCACATAGCTTCTAGCTAATGCTTTTATTCTCACAAGACCAACGTGAGTCTGGGGTACTTGCTGCAGCACTTTTCCTGTCAAGTTAGTGATAATAACAATATTGCTTCCTCACGGTAACACGCTATCTTCACAGATCAGTTTATCCCGTTTATTGAAATAGAGTTTGAACTGCTCATAAAGAAAGATAATGAGCGACCTATTAGATTAGCGAGTTATTTCTCAACTTTGTATAAGAGGGAGAAACTAGTGGATGGTTAACTAGCCCCAATGTGACAACAATACACCATGTATGGGCGGATGGTGGATTTGTAGAGATTTAGGATACTGTCAAGTGTTAGAAGATTTCTAGCACGGTAGAGAGAGTCCATTTTTTCCTTGCTGCGTTGGCAATGTATTTTATGTATTTGTACCAATTCATGTTACGTGTGAATGTTAGGCCGAGGAGTTTGAACGTTGGACTCTCAGATCAGATGTTATTTGTCACCGCAATCGGTTGTTGAAGAGGTTTCTTTTAGTTGTTTAAAGAAAGGAGCTTTGTCTTAGCAGCATTAAATGTTACCATCCATTTATGACCCCATTTTACTACAGACTGGAGGTCACTTTCTAAGGATTCAGCCATTGCCTCAGATGTGTGCGAGTCCTTTTTCCCAACAGGGAGGTCGTTAATGAAAATTAGGAACAATAAAGGTTCAAGGACCGATCCCTGGGGTTCATTTGAATTAATGCCATGTTGTTCGGATGAACGGCCATCGACAACAAACTGAATTAGGAAGGATCAAAGTATATTTAATATTCGTCTAGTAATACCATATGAATTAATTTTTATGAGAAGACATTTATGCAAGACCGTGTCAAAGGCTTCGGATATACCAAGTACTACCGCTCTAGCTTAAGCTGCCTTGTCAAGTGTATGGTATATGCGTTCAGATATGACAGTTAAAATATTCGCAGTAGACCGTGTTTTCTTTAATCCATATTTATGGTCAGAAAGAAGTTCAGCATTAACCAGATGCTGGACTATCGCAAAATTGATTAAGGATTCAAAGAGTTAAGCGACAAGCTGGAGTAGACTGATGGGGCGAATATTATGAGGGTCAGTTCTATCGCTAAAATTCTTGAAGACTAGTACCACAGAGGCAATTTTGCAGGGAAGCAAGATTCAGCAGAGCATTTGTGTTAGAGTTTGAAGATGACATGGACCAATTTAGCGGCACAGTCTTTATTAATATTACTGGTATAAGATCAGGCCAACATGGTTTGGAGGTGTCAAGGTTTTTTATGATGTCTCAGACATGAGATGGAGTGATAACCACGTCATCATATGTAGCCTTATTCAACAGTAGGAAATTTGGGAAGGAGTGGTTTGCGGAGTCCAAAGTGGAGTTTAAGATGAAACGCTGGGTACATTGTTCAGTCTCGTCAGTTGGTGTGCAAACGACATCATTGTAGTTATATAGAAGGGGGATTGCTGATTGCCCATTGTTCTACCACACAATTAAAGATTTTTCAGAAATCACGAATACCTAATTTCTGCGACTGAATGCGATTTTTGGTCATCTCTGTATACCTCTTCTTTGATTCACATATCACAGTCTTACAATTTCTTTTTCCTGTGACTTTCTCTCATATTTCTACCATAGATGGGCATTGTAATCGTGTAGGGATGACCTTTTTAATGATAAGTTATATTTTGCGCCGGACATTTAAAAACAGCAAAGATGTTATATCACATGATGTTATTTAATATAATTGTCTTAATAACAAAGCTCTCTAACAAGATTAAGATCGATCTTACTCAACTTACACTATACGAGGCACTTAATTATGCTAATGATTATATCCAATGCGGTAAAATATATCATACTAGTTCAACCTACCCAGCGTTTCCAACCAGTCGTTATTTTCGTTTTTCTTTCGCTCATTGAGACCCCATTATCATGTATTTCTTTAAAAATATTAGTGTGAAATTGGAATCGCTATCTTTCTTTCTCTTTCTCTCTTTCTCTATCGGTCTCTGTTTATCTCGCTATATAAAACTGTGTTGTTTATGAAATAAATTATACTTATATGTCTATCCCGGCTTTGGTGTAACAAGATGTTGCCTCGTATGTGTCCAGGTCGTCAATCAGCGTGTTACTTGGCACTTGGGTTCTATCTCGTGGCCCACGAGTGTGGCATGAGTTAATACCAGTTGATTGTTTAATAGTCATGAATTTGAAGACTCGCAAAACTTTGATATTGACGTGGCTGATCTGGAACTTTTGCGGTGAGCGTCTTTCGGCAAGAGAAATTGTAGTCTTTATTTCGGAAAAAAATATTGCGTCTGCTGGCTGAAAGTAATAACAGAACATTAAGTTAACAAGATATTTCTGTCTTAGAAAAAATATAATTCATTTTTAACATCCGATCTGTTACATTACCCCTCCAACCGTCTCGATCTGCGACAGCTGTATAACTCTCGGTCTGTTGTAGCCGGCCGTCCACTACAAACTGAAAATTCTCGTCACAAAGAGAAAGAGTGCCGCGCTCAAAATATTCCACTTAGCTATTCCATTCCATCCAGTTATTCCGGAGCTGCCCGACACATCGCGTACACTCAGTGTATTAGCTCTTTAGTTCAAGCTACGTTTGTTGGAGAAAACTGTTTCCGCGTCGTCCAGTGTTGACCTTGATGCGCTCACTGTGTTCGCGGCATGTCGAAACAAGGCTGACGCCTTCCGTTGATGGGCAATTGCTACCGAATTTGAACGAACTTTAAATATTGCTGAATTAAAAAATATTGTAATGTAATTATTGAACTAATTAATATAACTCTATTCATTGTTCCACATCTGTAATGTTTCATATGTTTATAAAAAATAATGATGAAAGTGAAATGCATTATTTATATTTTTAGAGGATAATACAAGTATATAGATCGGGTGTTTATTTGACTTTTTTTTCTATTCAAACTTAGCTGTAAACAGAAAACGTCGTAAAACGAAAAGAATCTACCGTAAACTGTTGTCCGGTATGCTGTGTATTTCTCTCTCCCCGCCTCTCTAACTCTCACTCTATATTTTGAAATACGAAAATGGAGTCATTGCATTTTAGTTTGTAAAAAAATACTTTTAACGATTATAAATTAATCGACACCTTTCTTTGCAGTTTTAGTTTCTTTTCCGCATTTAAACAAAGCCGCCTACATAAATCGGTGTCAAACGAAAATATCTTACGTAAACCTTTCTCCAGTGTTTAGGGTGGCGACTGTCGGACCCTAATTTCTAATAAAAGTTCACATGGCTAACATTCCCTGACTTTAACCAGTTGTATTTTTTCCCTTTTGATACTATGTAGTGTTCTCAAGTTTAATAATTAGTAGAAATGTATCATTATTTGGTTAATAATTATGATGTTTAAATTGTTACATTAATGAGTTCGTAATACACAGGTATTATTTATGTGTGTTTGTTTCTACAATTTCGATCAGGTAACCAATGGGGAAACTCTGCACTCACCGAATAACGGCCTCAACATAGATTTTGTACGTAATTCACAGAAGATTTAAGAAATGTGCTAGTATTACGTTGTTGAATGAGTAAAGTCTCCACGGTGCTCATTCTCGTGGCGGGTAGTCGATATGTGTATATGTTACAGCATATAAGCTTGTTTTTGGTGACGGTTAGCTTTAAACGTTCAAATACTAACAGCTATAAACACGTTTGGAATTAGTAATTCCATAAGAAGCAAGAAGTAAGGAATAAAGAAAACAGAAATTCCTAATGTTTTTGAAATTTATAAAATATAATTGTTTCTTACTTTTGGAAATTCCATATGTTCGGGTGGCAAAAATACCTACACCATAAACATAATAATTCCACCCTGCCTATTATATATATATATATATATATATATATATATATATATATATATATATATATATATATATATATATATATATTGTGTGTATTTAGGCAGCATATTTTCATTAAGGCAAACATTATTAAATAACACCGAGTGGTTTTGTTTGATGCGACTTTTTTTTATTTTTTCAATTTTCCGATGAATAAAAAAACTAATTCTTACATAGGTTTCACTTCCACAACACTATCCCGAAGACTCACTCTACATCTCTCCGACACTAGCTCTATATGCCAACACCTAAACAAACATAATTGCGCCCCCTCCCAATATAGAAACATCCTTGTTTACAATACCAAAATAATACACAATGATACGAATATCAAAAAATTAAAAATACTCGAAGCCCTCTACATAAAAACTAAACATCCCACAATTAATAATGTCAATTATGAAACTAGTCGCAACATTTTAAAGTGTCTAGCATAATAATTAACATTACAAAATTCTTAGCCATTAGGTAGTTATGCGTTTGAATTGTATGTACTTTCTGTAACGTCATCAATTTCTTAACGGTTTAAACAGTCAAACTTTTAAAACTCTCCTATGTGTAGAACGCCATCACGCTCTCATGTAAATTTCAACTTTACAGACGCTTTTTCAAGTTATAAACTACTTGCCGTTATAATTCAAAAATGAGCACAACAGTAAAGTCATAATTTGTAAAGACACTAAAACTAATACCGATGATTTGACGATTCAAATCGAAAGTACTTGCAAAAAAAAGGATGGTACAAGAAACCCATGGATCATATTTACATCAATTTGACCGAAACATTAGATGGACAATTCGGAAAATTGAAAAAATAAAAAAAGTCGCATCAAACAAAACCACTCCGTGTTATTTAATAATGTTTGCCTAAATAAATATATATATATATATATATATATATATATATATATATATATATTTATATATATTTAATAAATATTTGTTATTGTTTATTATCTATGTACGTATACGTTTCGTCTTTTTTCAATCGGGACTCATCAGCATATAGATATAAATATTCACTACCGGTCATGCGATTCGAAACTCCGGACTACAAGTATTGTTCAACTCCAGTCCGACGTCGCTAACAGCTAGGCCAATTGTAAACAGCGAATAAACTATGATAATTTTAACGGCGACTTGACGTCGAGGCATTCTAGTTCTATTAAGGGAAGAAATGATGCATTATAAGCAAGTGACGTCATGCTGTGTTAATACTACCAATTACAGTGCTCTACTGCGACAAATAATAAATATTTGTTATTTTTTATTATCTATGTACGTATACGTTTCGTCCTTTTTAAATCGGGATTCATCAGAATAGAGATATGACTATTCACTACCGGTCATGCGATTCGAAACCCCGATTTATATATAAATGTATAAATGCGAAGGGTTTTTTTCTATTTATCCTAATATTATAAATATCAAAACATGTCATGGTTATTTAATTCTAAAGACATAAGAATATATTGCAATACTGTATATATACTCATCTTCAACCTCTCTCAAACAAATTTCGCTATTGCTCATTTTCATATTTATTTAGTTTTAAATACATTTAATACATTAATATTCTGTAATATGCATTTCTAGTTAGTATTTCCAATTTCTGTACTATATACGCAATCGTTTTATCAACGATACTATTATATACTAAAAATTAATAAAATTATATAAAGAGATTTTATAAATAATAGCGTTTTATTTTTTGGGGCAGTTTCATTTTCAAGGGAGATAATTTACTTCCGGAATCAAATGTCGCTAAAATGTGGAGAGCAGATACTACACTTTGATCTTTGACAAAATGCTAAGAAACACTAAAAGAGTAATATAAAAAAAAAATTGATGACACGTCCGATTGAGTGAAAAATTAAAATGAGGTCGTCTGCATATTCTTAAGATAAATGAACCGCTCAAGGTAGCGACAAACAATAAAAACGCACCGGTAAACACCGGTCAACTATCGCCAGAAAAAACAATAACAAAAAATAAGCGTACATATATATATATATATATATATATATATATATAAATATATATAATTTTTTTAGTATGTTTAAAGGAAGCTAAATATAAATAATAATATAAATAAATAAAAATATAAATAAGTAGTATAATGGATTCGTCCGAACACTATGAAACGGAGCAAGCTTTATAAAAAACAAATACATTTTTCTTTGACACAGACGTGTTAGATAAGCAGAACATTTTTTTAAATAATAAAATAAGATAGCAAAAAGTTAATCTGAAGCAAAAAACAAGATTTGATATCCGGAACGTTTTTGTTCTTGTTTTTTTTTTTGTGGTATCTGATCAACACTGCTGGGAAGTCATGAGATAAAATACTGTTTTGTTTTTAAACCTTACCCTAACGTTAACCCTAACCCAAAAGGGTTTTTCATCGTAAACAACTGATGATCCCTAAAATAATTTAAAGACTAATGTAAATTCTTGGAAGCAAACTAATGTAAAAGTTGCAAAAGTGTAATTGACTTACAAGAAAAGTAGTTTACCAACGAAGGACTTAAGACTAGAAAAAGAGAGACAGACATCATGTCTCTAATATTAAAGGTAGAAAATATATAGATAACTTATCAACGTTTATGTAAATAATGATGACGCCTCATCGCAAAATTTCAGACAATACAAAATGAATTAATGGTCAAAATTAACAATAATATTTCACAATCGCTCGTTCAAAAGGAGATAAAACTGTAAAACGAAGAAAATATACAGATTCTGAAAAGTTATCTTTAATTTCAAGATTTATATTGCAATGTCGAAAATAATGAAACCGTACGTACACGATTTCTTTACGTGCCCATCGTCGACTACGCAGTACAAAATGGAGGATGTGAGTCTTTCATAGTGAATACAAAGAACAATGATTTTTGCAAGACAAAGGAAATATAATTATTTGAATATTTCTTCATATATTTATCATTCAATTCTTCGTACGTTTTATCATGTGATTCTCTTTAGGCCGTTCTATGTTATCGGAGAATTCTGAATATATCGTTTTCAGATAAACTTAGATGGATTCTCAAATTTCAATAAATTGTATTAAAATTTTTTTAAAACGTAATTACTAATATTAGGAAATATTATAGCCATTCGCGAGTGTGCGAGATACATAATTGTTGCAATGGATACTGACGCAGGCCATGAGATTACTTGTGTCGCGTTTGATTAATGAAACAAGAAAATAGGCAAATACATAAGTTATAATAAGAATATAAATGGATCGACCGATATGGAGGGAAAGGCACCGCTCTTTTGCCCTGATTACTCCACTTTCCTATTGTCATGTTGAATGTTTCGAAGGGGTATCAAATACCATTTTGTGAGTCTTTGGTATGACTCGACTGAAGACTGAACTACAGATCTCCAGCCTATTAGCGAACACTCTATTATGAAAATAATCTAATGTGAGCCTTATTAATAAAGCAAACTTGATATTCATTCCGTGCTCGCGTTACTGGTGAGGATGCGGATGTCTCTGCAATTGCTAGTTAAAATGTACGCCTCATAAGAATGAGTGAAAGAATCTAGAAATGCTATTTCAAACTTTGTAGTGAGGTCAACACAAATACTATTTCAAATTTAAATGTTCAAACTTAATGATGATAGACTGATTGACCAACAGACGGAGATTCTTATAGAAATACCTTAACGTAAATATAAACGCGTTATTTATGGAAAATTAGTGCAACAAAAGTGTTGCTAATATATTCAGTGTTATCGTATAGTTTAGCTTTGTGTTTGTTCACGTATATTTTAACCTTTTTAGATGCACATGTTTGATAGTGAAAATTTCTTTGGACGACACGAGGGGCGAAGTGTAGTATATGTTCTGATACTGCATTTCATCTGTTCTGTCCTCGATCAGAGGCAATTTTTCATTTTTGTTTTAATCCGATTTTGAGGGAGATGGATTTCCCTAACATTAAAAATCTATCTTTGTCTAATTCTGTCATGACATGGAGGTAAGTAAATAGGGATACAATGCTAAGAGTGGGTCAAGAGGTAAAATATTTTTTTGTAAAATATATTACAGTAATTTAAGGGTGAATGATTGACCCCTATTGATACCGTCACAGGCTATAAATTGCAATTCTCACCCAATAGAATACAGACTTTCGCTTAAATAATCGTCACAGTTAATCACCTATAATAAGTATTTTTGCTTCAGCTTTAAATATCCACAAAATTCTGTGAAACTAAGAAACCAAATCAATGAAGGAGTTTAGAAAATTTCATAAAACGAAAGGATGCGTTACTGTTATGTGAATCAACAAAGTATAAAGTGTTATGTAACTGAGACAAATGAAATAAAATATTTGAAACTAAAAAAGAAACAGTGGAAAGGGTATCTATTAAAAGAGCAACGTATTCACCACTGGAACTTCTCTACGCAATGTACTCGTACAAATGGCATCATAACGAACACATAAGTTTGATTGCCAAACACCTTCTCACGCATCTTATGGACCACAAAGCAAACTAGTTACACGTGATCATCGAGAATAAATTTTATTAGTCCCAGTATGCTATCGTTTCGTATAAAAAAGATGCCTAGCTTATCAAACTAAAACGAATCCTCTTCCACCGAGAACGCGGTAAATGCTGTTCACCGTCTTTGTTACCAGCCTCCAGTTCTGGCTCAGTATTTTTATCACAATATTGTATTGAATAATCTAATTTGAACGATGAAAGAGAAAATAATTTCGTTTATTTGTTTTGCTAGTTAGCAGAATCACTTTGGTTTCTTCGGTTTGTAGATTATGAACACCCGCAGAAGTCAGAGAACGCTTGTTTGGGCAAAAAAAAATGGGCGACCCATCCTTCATGCAAAAAATTACCAAAATTCAGGAAAGCACCAATTTTAATGAAATGTTCAGTATTCATTAAGTAGTGATAACAAAATATAATTAATCCACTATTTTAGTAGAAAATTTAGTGAAAATGTATTATTTGGTTAACAGCACCTGCTGACTTTCACCTTGTGTTAATCAGATCATAGTGTGTTGGTCCAATGTATGCAACGTGTTGATAATATATCTATTCAAATTAGGATTTAAGAAGTTCGTTTTAAACAAATTGTACCACGAGCAACTAAACGCATTTTTCATATTTTTTGTCAGCCAGACAGTGTGTATTGATTTACTCCTCTACAGGAGTTAGGCACAAGGCCAGCTTTTATCTTAGTCCCACAAGTAAGATGTGACCCAAGGTCGGGTCGGCAAAGTGGGGTTTTAAAATTGTCTGGGCAGCCCCGTCGGCATTCCCCTGTAGGGGCGGCTCAGGCAGTAAACTTACTCCTCCCCAAAGAGGGGAGGCGAAGCCTGGGAGGGTGGACCTCCTAAAACTGCACAGGACAGACCCATAGACCTGCGTAAATCAAGCCCCGAAGGCCAAGACAATACCAGTCTATGGGATGCAGTATCCATCGGAACAGATACTACACTTTAATCTTAGCCAAAACGAAATGAAAAGATAGATTTTCTAAAAAGAAGCAAATACGCGTACCATTTCCCGTACACCCTCATTACATTGTGTAGTTCTGCCCAGACAGGACGTACGTCACGCGCACGGATAAATATCCTGTGTACATGTCGATTCGATCACCAGATAAACACTTATTTAATCTACCTACACACTCGGTCATGTGATCGACACTTCTATAAACTCTAAGAGACAAAAACAGAGAGCATCAAATCATCTTCTTTATCGACATTGTCCAACCGATAAAGAAGATGAAAAAAGAAAGAGACGAAGACGAAGACAACAAAAAGAAAATGAAAATGATCTTTAGCGTCTTACGTATAATATTTGGCCAAGACGAGAAGCCGTGGAGAAAAAGGGATTTCAAGTGTTAGAAATGGTGGCTGCACACAGCTTGTGTTCTTTTGGAGTATTTAATTGGCATCGAAAAGAAGTCAATTTAACTCATGAAAACCGAATTCAAAGCGACCAGCCGAAGCTGTTACCTGTCAGTATCACTATCATCCATAAACTAGTATCACAACTCGATATCTTAGCCGAGGATGGTGTAGCGCCAACCCCTTTATCCAGAATTTAAACACCCCTGTGGCTGATACTCATCTGACTTACTTTCTTTTATATACTCGTGCTGTTTCTATCGTAAACCAACTATTTCAGTTAGTTTAGCATTATAGGAATATTTTAGCACCAATTACATCTCACAGATTGTCCTCAATAAGAAAGAGAGATTATGATTAAATTACTTGCAAAATCTTTTTAAACACATAATATTTTTGAGTTTAAGATTACTCAACGAATAATGTTCTATTAAATTGAAACGCTGAATTTCCCAATGTGACAATAAACTACTCTGTGACAATAAAGTCTGACATATGCAAATATGACAAATGATTAAAAATAGTTGTAATTGTTATTTACATATAGAATATTTCGCCTACACAATTTAAAAGCCGAAAATTATATCAAACGGAATGATTTTTACAGTTTTATACATATGTTCTATTTTTTTGACCAGCACGTGTATTGACTGTTATGCGGAAAGAAGCTCAGTCTATCCACATCATTCAACCATTAAAACTTGCTGTGGATTCCGTCTTAGACCAACCATCGACAAACTGCAAGGCAAACCATATTTTCTCTCGCAAACAGTTGTAATATGTTTAAATGCTATCTTAGCTCGTCGGATAAAAATAGTGTTTATATCCCTTTCTCATATCATAAATTATATTTGTTTTTACTTGATATATGTCTATCCTTTATTTTCATGTGAATAAATAACGGTATTTAAACTTTAGTTTTATCGTTTCGTGTTATTCCTCACTTGTTTTTGCTTTAGTAGCTGGTGTAGCCTATTCTTTTATTGTTTATATCGGGACACAGGCACATCGGGCAACTTCCGGATTTCATCTTTTTGATTATCATTGTCGAGTGTAAGCTTCTATAGCCCCAACCAAGGCGGGGCGTGACAAAGGTGAGCAACTGCCAGTCGACAGGTGCTGTTAATTCTATTTCTATTATGTTGTATATATCTACGCTCTTCAAATTTAGATTACATAGGATCTATCACCGATAGCTATACCTTCTCTCTTATAAATTGTTATATCATAGTAATAACAATAAATAAATAAGAACACAAGACAAGCATAGAAGGAATAAGAACTGTATTAAGAATACTTTATTACATACAATAAGTCAGTCGCAAATACAGACTCTAGGCAGACGTGCTATAAGCAGTGCGCTAAGCAGTTCCCCTTTGGTTAGGCAAAGGTGTCGACTTTATAGTGACCTGACGATTCCATCCTGTCACTATGTGTAAATCCGGATCAGTTCACAACATTAATATTGTGATTAATACAACTATATTGATGTGTGTATCATCAACTGTCTCCAAGGCATTCTATCTCTATTATTATTTTAGCTGACTTACTAATCCACCCAGAAGTCCAAGAACATATGTTATTACGTCCTCTTCTAAGTGTTTTACCTCTTTTTCTGCACTCTTCCACCATTCCTTCACGATGTATGAGATCAAATTATATGAATTCTAAAGTTTGATCAAATATCAGTTTGTATAAAAACCCTTAACTCGGAAATTGAGCTTTACTTTAAGAAAACAACTTTCCAATATTTCACAAAATAATTTTCATTAAAAATCCATTTTTCCTCACATTTTAGATACAATATAGATTTTACGAAAATAAACCGAATGGAATAGTAACAGAGAATCATCTTTTCAAAAGTTATGAAGAGAGAAAATACGAAGGAAATTCTTAGAGACACCCATGCAGGGGAGGGTTGAATTCGAAAGAGAAAATCTAAGAAAATGGAAGGCTATATATATACAAGCTTTGATAAATTTCTTTGCTAGATTCCATTCCATCAATTTGGATCATTCGTTGTCTTTCTCTGGAGCTTATCTCTCGGACGCATCGTTGTCCTTCAAGTTCGTTTAGTACAATAAGTGAACATATTTACATTTTAATGAGTATAGTTTTTATTATATTTTATGTACAAATACCTTAATAATGGGGAAAGGAAATATTTAAGAACAATAAAGGAGTTCAACGATCGACTTATCTTTATGGGCATACACACCATCGGTTAAAAGTAATCTTTTCTTGTTAGCTGTCATTCGGGGATTTTCTGTCATTCCAAACCATCTCATATATTTATCATAGTCTATCTTTTAATATAGTCCTCCTATCTGGTGTAATGATTATTAATCTGAAAATCAGCCTTTAATGATTCAACTCGTAGGGATCAACACTTTTAATTATTCTAAAATCTCTGATAATAGGACCAGCCATGTTTGATACAATGTCATATTACAATACGCTGTTTTCCCAAAATTCGTCGTGAAATAGTCTTCAAGCCCCATGTTCTATGGGTTACAAATATATTTTAAGAAAAAAATACAAATTTTATAGTGGATACAACTTTTTTAATATAACATTGTTAGTTTGTATTATTTGGATTATTCGGGCTATTGTTCTCATCTTCGAGGTAATTCTTACAATATATCGGCCGATCTAACCTCATACCTTCTCCACGTTGGTCTTGTCGAACTCGGGTATCTGATGCCGAACAGAACCCTTTATTTAATTCACCTGAGTCGACGGTCAATCCGGACCAGGCCGGAGTCTTAAATAAATCCTAACTATATTCTTAGTATTAGCTGTATTGAAGATTGAACAGTGTATTTAACAAGAAACTGTCCCTGAGAATTGATTTGTACTCAGCACGTTATCCATTGCATCACGGGTCCATGTAGACTGAAGAAGGTTGGACGTTCGATCGGCCGAAATGTTGTGAGAATAACATTCAAGGTAAAAATTGTAGTCCGAATAATCCATATTATACAAATTCTCAATCCTTTGAATCTAAGGAACCCAAGTACCTCTATAAAGACGATCACGTGGTCGTATTTATAGATGGGGGAGTTTGCTCTTTAGTTTTTGTAGTCAGTTTTGTAAATCAAATAGAATAGAGGAACAGGTTCTAATTTTGCTTTCTTACTGTTGAAGTAATCACAAAAAGTGTGTTACTTTACATGAACATGTTAGAAAACTGTATTTCAACCAAAGGTCGATTTGAGAAAAAGGACAGAGGTTATGCTCTCTTTATGGTGGGACATGAGAAGACTGATTCATTATGAATTACTAGAGCCTAATCAAACAATCACAGCATTAAAATATTTTTCGCAGCTGGATGATCTAAGAATTGCTCTATCAAAACTCACCAGCATTGCTCGATAGGAAGCGTGTAGGGCTTCAGCATGATAACTCGAGAACTCACGCAGCAAAACTCACTCAGGAAAAGGTCATGAGTTTTAATTTGCCTCATCCGCCTTATTCACCTGACATTGCTCCATACAACTACCATCTTTTCCGCTCGTTGCAGCATCACTTAAACAATAAAATTTATGAAAATGACAACCAACTAAAAAATGACCTAAGTTTGTTTTTCTCTCAAAAATCAGAGATTTTTTTGAAAGCAGCATCAAGAAGCTAGCTGATCGTTGGACAGAAGTCATAGAAAATGAGTGAAATTATTGTAAAGATTAATAATGGCCTAATGTGAATGTTTCAGATGAAATAAATGTGTTGGACAAAAACGACATTACTTTCTTTCTAACCTGATATTGGTAATTATGATCATTTCATTTATTAATTTATTATATTTTTAATAATTAATTGTAAATGTATCTACTATTATAATGTATCTCTCATTTGGATTTGTGATAAAAACTGGGGTAATAGTTTATTGGGATTCTATTTACTGATATTACTAAGTATGTAATTCAATTTGTATTTGAGACCATTTACTATTTTTCTCTTTTTATGTTTTAATAATCAATTGTAAATATATATATATATATATATATATATATATATATATATATATATATATATATATATATATTCTAAGTGGGTTATTCTATTAATATTTTTTATTATTTTATGTATTTATTCATTTATTCATATTTTTCATGGTTGTCTTAATAATTATTTGTAATTTTTCTACTCTGTGTGCTATATATGGCATCTGTAATTTTTTAAATTTTATTTTGTTCACTTTATTTTTCTAATTCATATACACTTTATATTCTTATTTTTATAGTTTGTGTGGGGTTAAGTTTTAATATGATATCTACCCTATTATAAATGATTAATCAAGTGTGATTCTGTTATTGTCTTCAATACGTAGCCTATGAATAAATATATAAATAAATAAATAAATAAATAAATAAATAAATAAAAAATAAGTATTTTTTTACACGAAGATTTCCAATGTTCCTTTTCGTGGTCAATGCGTGAACTTTGGCGCATCTGTTTGTGTAGTTTCAAATGTTAAAGTTGAATATGATTATGATTGTGCTTATATCTTCTTTAATACTGATTATAGTACTCCCTCGTAAACATTGTTGCAAGGGGTCCCCTCTAATTTGTATATAGCGTATGTGCGGTGGCAAATGTTCATAATATGCATTGGGTAATTAGCCAGGGTGTTGAGCTGTTATTATTTTTGTGTGTGGCTAGGCGCTGTCTCAATGATAGTACTCACTGCACCAGCTGTATATTAATATTCCTCGTTCGAACAGCCTTGCAGACTGCTATATTTATTTTATCATTGGGGCAGGGCAGTTTTAAAATAAGCTGGCGGATGAAGAGCGTCTCATTCGTTCTTAAGGATTATTGGTGGTATTGGGGGGTTGATATACTGCTGGTGCATATGAAGATAACTATGGTTCTTTAACTATGAGAGGCTACTCGTTAAGCCATCCTCACAAAGGTTTAAGCTACCCTACCAAGCAGGACCTTACATTATTACATGTATACTGACGTTGATAACGTCAATTACAATCTCACCTAAAATCCTATCTATTCAATGCAACAAAACTAACTAATATGATGTATACTTTGTTTTCAGCATTGGTTAACTCAAATAAGGTTGATACACTATAAATGCAATTAACTAGAAAAATTAATTAATTGTTTACAACCAGTACTGTGTTTCGGCGTTAAATAACCGAAAAGAAAGTAGATACGTATGGAAAATGGCAAACAAAAGCAAATGAATTTATAATGTACACAACATATGCACAATATTTTTTTATATATTGTTTTTGTATACGTATATACGATATTTCGGAAGATTACTTTATTTCCGAGACGAATACCTTCAGGTGTGTGTTCTTCTTCTTCTTCTTCTTCTTTCGTGTGCATCAGATTATTCTGGTGTTGGCATTAGTTTCCCCGATGTTCTTCTAGTTAGAAATCTTTCTGGAAATACATTAGGTACTTACGGGAAATACCACGAGAAGGTTGCCAACATCCCTAAGTGACAGTAGTACTGTGGAACCGACTGGATTCGTACTTGGAACACACAGGTTTTCAGTCCACTTAACCACCGCCATCTCCCGCATTTCTGTTGAAATTTCCCTTTTCTTTAGTCGTACCGACGTGATAAAATCACGTCAGTTCAAGTTGCTATATTTTTTTTAATTGAAAATGAAGAAGCAAATTGATTTTTTCTTTCCTTTCCTTTCTTTTCTTTTCTTTATGGTCACATTTGCAAGATAATAGATTTGCATGGAAATTTTTTTTATCTATCTATATTAATAAATGAGAAATATTTTGTTTAGTGTTTACAAAGTGATGAATGAACTGTTTATTATTTCTAGTTAATGTTTCAAGCGTTTCAAGAAACGAAATTTGCTAAGCGATAGCCAGCCGAAAAAGCCAATTAATGAATAATATATGGAAGAGATGTCACACTCTGCATTGGGATCATCTCCACGTTATATTCGAGTGCATCGGCCTCGTTTTCATACTTCAACAAAACACGAACTTACCTTACTCACCCAACCGATTTAGCGCCATTCTTGTAATATATCCCCCCTTTTATCATCATCATGTATGTTGCGTTAAATACCCCAAATGGTTGAGATGCCGTACAAGAGTCGAATCAAATAATCAGTTAATCGTGTCTAATACTTATTTTTATGTAGTCTTCATTAATGGAAAACCTGTTGATAGGTCCTCCAGCAACTAAGCCAAGACTGCTTCGAAAATAAAGTAAAGGTGAGCGGCTGCTGACTGTACGATGAGGTTATCTGTAGCTGTCGTCATCTTCTAAGCATCCGTAGTAATTCCAATCTCGATGGCCCAGAAACCTTCAAGTGATAATGATTCAATCAAGTCTGGTACTTTCAGCGACAACTCTGTTTCTGTACGTACTTCAGAAAAATTACAACCGGATTGGAAGTCTCGTAAGTTCTATTATTTCTAATTATTCTTGTAATTTCTTCCAGCAAGTTTCATTTCTGGTAGAGATCAAGTGAAGACGACGATTTCTCTGGGCATCAAACTCGATTCGATGTAATCGGTTTTGGAAGCAATACAAATGTATTCATTTTGTTTAAATAAGTATGTGTAAGAAGGTGGCGCTCTCGTCGTCGCTGTCGTATATGTTATCGTTTTTAGATACGTCCAAGTATCTCTATAGGGAAACCCTTCACGTCGTTATTTCGGTTGGTTACGTCTGTCACGTTTTAGCTTCAAATATCATTCCTATCACTTAACGTGCATCATGATGTTAAGTATATTATTTAAGATACGTCCAAGTATCTGTTCGTCTGTCACGCTAAAGTTTGAAATAGCATTTTTAGATGTGGCCACACTTATCACTATTGAGCGGGTGTGTAAAAATAGTGTTTAAAACCGGATTTTGCACATCAGGTCAACTTAAACAGGGAAATATAATTTCTATCGCCATTAAACAAATTGTTAGCATTTTTTTCTTCATTCATTATTTCAGCTAGCAATACGTATATATATATATATATATATATATATATATATATATATATATATATATATATATATATACTTATTTGACCAACATATAAAGAACAGCTATTTTATTCATTCTAACATGTAATGCCAGGTAAGTAAATGTTTATTCTACTTACATCTAACTTTTTAAGTAGATTACATTAAATCGAATTAACGATGCTCTATCTTCTTCACTGTTAATTGCATTTATATTTTGAAATAATAAACAAAGCAAACTCGACATTTCAAACAAATGTCGCCATTTCCCCATTTCGCCATTTTCTCTCGTCAATTTCCGTTTCTTTAACGTTACAATCAATTTAAAGATAACGTCTCATTCGTAATAATTAAATTTTATTTAAAAAATAAATAAAATTTAACATTTACATACAATTAAGAATACGTCCATAAACGTAGGAAACAAGGGATACTTTTTTTTCAAAGCGTTTTTGTGATCTACTAGACATCATCATGGTGGCGAATGACACAATGGATTCTGAAAATCTTGTTAGTAATAAAGAAAAATAAATCGTAAACCAGCAAATATAAACGTGTTGTAATGACATATTGAATACACAAAAGAACCGGTCCCTATTAACTGTTTTCCACACGAGGGCAAAGTTAGGCACAAGGTCAATTTTTAATGTGGGAAAATCCAACTGCACTGAAACGGGTACTTTGGATTATCCGAAAAACTGTTTCCTTAGTCTAGAAGGATGTAGTCCAGAACATAACATATACTACGCTTTGATCGTTGCCAGAAAAGACCAGTTCCATTAAAACAGTTATAGAAATGTTTGCTTGTACTTACTTGTACTTGAAAAATAATTTACTCGGAGTGTGTTGAACTGTGACCTTCGTAAAATAAAAAAAAGCCTACTTATTCGAAAGTGACGTCATACTAGTAAATAGCAAGCGAGATCTGTCGAACTATCAGACACTTAACAATTAAGGAGAGCTTTTTTTTAAATAGCATTAGAAGACTTTAAAAATTGCATTAAAAAAGAAAAGAAAGGAACACAATTCAATTTGTTATGAAACTTAATTTTATTCAATATAAATTCTTTAAAAAAACAAGAATTCAAAATGAATAGTTAATTGTTAACAACAATATCAACATAGTATTTGTTATGTAGAAAATTATGTTTGTTACAATGTATGCCAAATTAAGTATGTTTTTAAGCAGAATACAATAAAATACGGCAATAACTGAATTATGATTTTATGGAACAAACAAACAATAACAAGCCGCACGTGCGTGGTCCCCCTCTGTATGTGACTCGATGTGGCGAGTGTAAAATGCAATAAATTTGGGCAATTTGGGGCATTTTTGACCCCCCTTTGACAACCTGGGGGCGCGAACCAGAATTTTTCTGAGGTCAAGGATGCTCATTATATATCCAGAACAATTGCCTCTACATTTTGGCCAAGTTTCAGAAAAATTGAATGGATGGATCAAACGTTATGGGGGAAAAGGGTCATTTTTTTACATTTTGGGGGCTTTTGACCCCATGGGGAGCTAACCAGATTTTTTTTTAAATCGGAGAATGTCACTTTCCAACCTGACCAAAGTTACAACTTCATGCAAAATTTCAGAGAAATTTGATGGATGGTTGCGGAGAAAGATCCGGACGGTCGGACAGACATGCCTCAAAACATAAGTCCCCCGATTTTATAAATCGGGGAACCAATAAACAAACAAATGAAAAGCAAACGATAAGTTTGTTTTAAAATTAAAATTAACTAAATTAAATTAAAGCAAACAATTAAAAAAAAAAAAACAAGCAATAAAGTTACAAGTGCAGACACTTTATTTTAATTAAACTTATATCAGATAATTTAGTTGACTGATTGAAATTTTCTGTTTCTGCTTAATTTGTTTTTCGTAATATTATCATTTGCCTATTATTCGCAAGAAATCTTATCCAGGGAAGTAGAAGACTAACTTATCTTACCTTTGGTAACATTTATTTGTTGCATAGTTGTTTTTATCCCTTTTTGTTTTGTTGACTACAGCAAAAAAATACCCATATTTCTCGTCCACTGAAAGATTACAAGAAAACTGAAGTGCAGTAAAAATACCAAAAATCCTTCTAGACTGAGACGATTTTAATTTTTGTTCCAATATAGAGTTCCTCTTTTTGGGGAGATGGATTTTCTGCACATTAAAAACCGACCCTATGTCAAACATTGACCTCGTCGGGAGGCAAGTAAATAGGAACATTCGAATTTCATATGCCTTTTGTATCACACCAAACCTTACTTATTAAAATATTATTATTCACACAAAAAAAACTTTCTGGCAGAAATAATAAACTTGGAACAATCTTTTTGCACAAAAAAAAACAAGTTTTAACAGAAGTTAATTAATTTTAAAGAAACAAATTAAGTGAAAACAATTATCGTAGTTGAAGTCCAAATTTATACCCTACATCGAAAAATAAAGATAAACCCAAAAAATCTGACAGATAGTCAATGAAATTTAACTTGAAAATTATATCTAAAATATTCCCTGGTCCGTAAACTGCATAAGCACCAAATTAAAAAAAAAACAAATAGTAAAATGGAAGGAAGAAAGCCAGCGTTACGCTTGCAATTAAACTGATAAAAAATGTTACTATAATAGATCTAAGAAAAATCATTACGAAACAAAGGAAAAGCAGGTTTCGTGACAAACACAAAACACAAGGAAACAGAACAGAAACCGATAATAATACTCATTACAATCTGCTTACTTTGTGAAAAAAGGCAAAATAATTCAGGGCCAGGGTTAGGGTTAGGGTTAGGGTTAGGGTTAGTGTTGATCAGCCGCCTTTTTTATTAATGCTATCACAAATAAGGTGTTCAGGGTAACCATAAACAGGTCTCTGATTTTATCCAGTTAGAAAAGCTAACCTGTTTCCAAAACAGATCATAAGTGCTCGATGTCACCAGGTATTAATTAAATCTACATTTCTGGATCTCGGTACAAAAGATCAATTTACGTACAGACCATTTGAATATGGATTTACATATCTGATGAGAGCGGACCAGAGCGTGAAACGCGTTATATAAATTATGAAATGATAAAATAACAAAATAATAAATGAATATTGAAAAAAACTTTTTACAAATGTTGATAGCCTTACTCCTTTACATATAAATTTACTGCAAAAAATCTCATGTAAAACGTGTTTGTTTTATAGTTCTAAAAACGAAGAAAAATTAACCTAAAATGAAAGGATTGTAAAAGAATATAAATCAATTACAAGAAGAATTTGAAAACGGGTTAAATTTTAACCTAAAATGGCTAATGTACACTATGTTTTCAATTAAGATGATTAAATTACTTTAATTAAGTTTTAATTAAATACACCTTAAAAATATACAAATATCTTAATTTACTCAGCTGTGGTTCGATAGAGTAAATTTGTCCCTGTTATTAACACGTCTGTGGCATGGAAACAGGGTAGTTGTTTAACTGTAAATACTAATCACTGTGACGTCAGCAGAAAAAAAACGAGACTCAATCGAAAGGGATTCTCGTCTCACAAAGGTAACAGTTCAGCCGATTCCATTCATCCTCGCCACTGCGTCCGTCGCGAATCATGGCGGATAATTCAATAATTGACTCTGAAAATGTAATAATTCAAAAGCAAAATATAAGGAGAATATACAAAGCTGTAAGTAAAAACGTGTTTGTTGAAAGAATGTAGCAGATATAGAACAAGCAATAACGGTTATGTTTGTTTATCCTTTCATGGTGACGATATGTCGTTTTATCATTAATCGTCGACGTTGTTAAATGAGAATTGAAAAATGCAAAAAATGAGCACAAGAGAACATACAAATAATACTTGAAGAAACATGGCGATATATAGACAGATAATCCAAATAGAGATGTTTCATTGCCCGATGACATAACGCTCAGATAGTTAAACGAAATCAGAGCTTGGTTGTTTTTATCAAGTAAAGCATGGAAAACTGATCGAATGTGTATTATATTGAAAAAGAGAAACAATTCATAATACCAGGATTTATGTAAATGTAGTTTACTTATCATTCTAATACTTGTTTGTATAAACAGTACAAAGCTCAGCTAAATTAATATGTGACTATTGTTATTTGGATAACATACAAGCACGGCCATATTTATTTATTCTCACATACAAGGCCTGTCTAAAACGTATCCGACCTTAGGCCAGAAATTTTTTTTCAAATACGTGACAGGGTTGGGACCCTAATCCTCTTCAAAGTAGGCCCCTTTTGCTTGCACACACTTAGCACACCGATCGATCAACTGCAGGAAGCACCTTTGGAAGTCTTCTTTTGGAATGGTGTTCATCTCCGCCGTCGGGTTCCGCATTATCTCTTTTTTCGCACCCTCTCAACAACAGCTGCACTCCGAGCAGTCTAATGTGCGGCCATTTTTAGAATCGGTTGAACCACTCCTTAATTTGTGTTACGCATCGCATCCTCTCCAAAAACCTTCTGAATCTAACGCGACGGCGGTGATGAACACCATTCCAAAAGAAGACTTCCATAGGTTTTTTCCGGCAGTAGATGGATCGGTGAGCTAAGTGTGTACAAGCATCAGGGGCCTACTTTGAAGGGGATTAGGGTGCCAACCCTATCACGTATTTGAAATATTTTTTCTGGCCTAAGGTCTTATACATTTTAGACACACGTCGTCTGTTGACAGTTTATCTCTCCTATGGTTTTTATTCATGTGACTAACCGAGAACCTGGATTTAACTGATATTATATAAATGTTCGGACAGAATTTTACAATTCTAATTTATCCTTATCTGATTTGAAGTTTTAACCTCACTTAAAAGCAGCAACTGCAACAAATATTTGATTGAATTGGCGATGTTCTCTCGTCTTTACTTTTAATTGCATTTATATTTTACAGCATAAACAGGACAAAAACGACATTTAAAACACAGTCATCATCTCTCGAAATTCTCTCTCAACAATTAACGCCTGCTTTAACGTTGGTGTCTAATTAAATATAAGGTTTCATTCGTAATAATGTAATTTTATTTGAAGAAATAAAATTAAATTGAATGTTAGCATCAAATTAAAAAAATACGTCCATAAGCGAGAGAGACAAAGTATTTTTACTTTTACTTTTTTTATCACCCGTTTGATAGCATCATGACAGCGAATAAAACAATGGATGCTCAAAATGCAGTAAGTCAAATACAAAATAAACACTATATAATTCGGTTTCTTTTGTATTTTACTTGCTGCAAATAAAAAGGTGTCATAAGACGTACAGGATTTAATCTAGAAAACATATTAGAACTAAACTATTTATTTCAGCAATGAGGAGTGATTGTTCTCATTCTGTCAACCAACCATGACCTCGTAGAAGTGTTAATGTTATGTTATGCTTAGTTTAAGTAAAGATTGAACCCTAAACCTCGCACAAGAATGTCACTTAGAACTAATTGTTAATCAACGCTTTAATCTGCTACGGCACGCGCCCACGAAAAAGGTAGGAGGTTACATCGGGCGAAACGTTGTGAATATAACAACCAAGATGAGAGAAGTGGCTTGGCACAGTACCAGTTTATCATTGTCCGTTACTTAATAACCACAAATTATAAAGTTGTGGTCATTAAGTAAATCTCAGAAAATTGACAATATCGTATCGGATGACCTTAATGCTTATATTCCTGACTGTGGTGGCTTTAATGTTCACATTATAGAATAGCTAGTCTACTCTAACAAGATGATCAAGAGAGAAGCTTATGTAGTTACTTTTCCCTTGCATATGACCTGACCTATGTTGTCGAATAACAGACTGTCGTACCCGATGCTAATAGACATCTACAAGCCGCCTTGGTCTTTTCCTGACAATTTGACGTGAACAATGCATATCTACTTTCGTTTACAACTATTGGATCCTCAGACAACTCATTTGACACAAGTTTACCTTGGCCTTTTGGCTAAGATCAAAGTGTAGTATCTTTTCCGATGGACACTGCACGCCTGTCCTGTGCAGTTCTAGGAGGTCCACCCTCCCAGGCTTTGCCTCCCCTCTTTGGGGAGGAGTAAGTTTATTGCTTACTGTCTGAGGCGCCCCTACCGGGGAATGCCGACGGGGCTGCCCAGGCAATTTTTAAATGGCCAGAGTGCTCACCTCTCGAGCGCTGGCTTTTCAAACCCCACTTTCTCGACCCGATCTTGGGTCACATCTTACTTGTGGGAGTAAGATAACACTGGCCTTGTGCCTAACTCCTGGGGAGGAGTAAATAAAACCTCAGCTGTCCCCTTCTATCGCAGAATGTATCGATACTCGTGGGATGATTGGGACAGCTTCAGATCTTTCATCCCAGAAATTCCTCTGCAATCCATTTTCAGGTAAAATATATGTTGTGGACCCGTTTAGGGGTACCAACAATGAAATAAAAGAACAAGAGGTTTAGAGATAATAATAATTAATTGTATTGAACAGAGAAATTATACACAAGTCAGTGTTGGCAGTGCTAGTGCATAAATGTACTACAAATGTTCTCCCGGCAAAAGCCGGTATTTATGGTAGCTGGTTGCTACCATTTAGTTATTACTAAAGGGTTGGTAGGTTCACCCACAACAATATATTTATCATCACCACCGATATATCTGATTGATTAATCGTTGCTATTGTGAATTTTAAACTTCTAAACATTTACAACAGCGACCAAATAGCCATTACTCACAGAAATCAATATTTCAATTGTTTTCAAAAACATTGATGTCCCGAAATAAAAGCCGTCTTTAAAATTGCCCGTAACTGCTGTACAAAGGTTATTGAAAACACGAAAGAGTCATATGCCTAATCTGTTAAATTCAAGATTACTGGGCAGAGACTTGGTTCCTATGAGTTTGGGACGATGGCAAACAAGACACTGAATACATAGAAGACATATATTCTTACCCTCATTAACTTACATGAGATAATCATAAAAAAATTGATTGTTTTCAAAAACTTTGCATCAAATCCACCCGTTGCGATCAGAGACACATACTCCCAGAAATTTCCTCCCAAACTGGAAATATTCTAAGCAACATACGCATATCGGTTCGGGATTTTGCCAAACCTATCAATAATTTAGCTTACAAGGAAAGAAACTGCTCTTGATAATATTTCAGTCATTGTGCTAAAGACAGTGCAGTTAGAACTAGTTCCCATCATCACAAAGCTAGCTAATCGTTGCCTAAATAAGAAATTCTCCCTATCTCGTTAGACAACGTCTTCAGTTGTCACAGTAAATAGAAATACTGGCGATCAGTCACCTAAGAAAAAACAGTAAGTTATTTGAATCTGGAAAACCAAGAATTTGTTAATTACCTTATCAAAAGTAATCCGCTTAGTGACAAGCAATATGGATTTCATCCGGCAAGATTACCAGTTAATGTTTTATTGTAATATTACACAGAATCAATGAATCTATCGACTGGGCCCCATTCCTAATGCGATCGTCTTTGATATATCAAAGGCATTTGATAGAGTCTGGCACACAGGTTTACTACACAAGCTTTCTAGCTATGGAATACCCGAAATGTTATTCTCAACTATCAGATCTTTTGTATCTGATTGGTCTATGCATGCAGTTGTTAATGGACTGAAGTTTGAAACATAAAACCAATCATGACGTGTCTTCAATATCAATTCTTGACCCAACCAATAATCTTCTAAATAATATTCGGAGAACATTTGTTCACATCTATGCTGACGACAGAATAGTCTACAGCAGCACTTCGAAGAGCACTGATGATACAAACCTTGCCGATAATATATTTACCGGTCTGGTGTAAGTGGTGCAATCGGAAAACAAGTGTTTTTTTACCTTTATCATCATAACAAAAAAGCTTCTCACCTTTCAGCAACAACGATCGAATCCTAGTTCGTGTCTTTGTTGAGACGAACGTTTATATCCTTTAGGAATTCACCTGCTTTGACAATCCGCTAGGACTGACTTTCACCATCGACCTGAACTAAGAGACTTACATACAATCGGTTGCAAAAGTCGCTGAAAACTCGTTGGATCATTCGACCGTTCCAGAAAGTACTTGAATCCTGATGCAATCCTTTCACTGTATTAAAGTCAAATTCGACAGAAGATGGAGAATTACTGTTGCACCTGAGAACACTTTTTCATGCCTAGAGAGCCTAGAAAATCGACTTTGCAAACTATTTGGAGTTGATATATTCTCTTCTATGCACCCTTTTACCTCACAGAAGAGACATTGCTAGCCTTTATCTACTCCATCGTTACTGCCATGGTAGGTGATCGACTCACTTTCAAGCCCTCCCCTCCCCCTTAAAACCTTCTCAATATAAACAGGTCTTCTACCACAACTGCAAAGAATATTACTTTCTTCTACAAATCTACAATTAGATCATGTATGGAGTACTGTTGTTATATTTGGGCTGGTGAATCTCTGTCCCATTTGAAGGTTCTTGATGAAGCTGAGAAACGTGTCTGTAATTGGATTGGCCTTACCCTTTCTTTTCTCTGCACCCCCCTCTCTCTCTCTCTCTCTCTCTCTCTCTCTCTCTCTCACACACACACACATACGTGATGTTGCTAGTCTCAGTCTATTCTGTAAATACTATTATGGCATGTGTTCTTCAGAATTATGTGATCTATTCCCCGCTTCTTTACTTCCAGTTCCGCTGTTTTAATACCTCATTGTAATACATCTTACTATTTCAGTAGCTTCTTTCCACGAACCACAGGCTTGTGGAACTCTCTTCTTGATGACTGTTTTCCTCCTACCTATAACCTTAGTCTTTTTAAGACTAAGGCCAATAAGCATCTCTTGTCTGTACGATAATCATTTTTGTTCTTGTTAGCTCCTTGCATTAAATGGCTCCATGCATTGTCTGGAGCGATTTCCATAAAAAAGAAAGTACATAAGAAAAAGAACGAATCTATTTAAATGTCAAGGGAATAGGTTCAGTTCGCTCTCTTAGTGTTTGGTCTTTAAATAGCCAATAAATCAGAATTCTGTTCATTTTCTTAACGCTGTGTTCACGTGATTCCTCCATCCTACCCTACGGGGAGTAGGCAATCGTTTTTTATGTATAAAATACAATAAGTGTCTCAAGAAAGTGTTTAAGTCTCTACAACGAAATCTCTCCCTTTGTTTGGCTCTCAAACTATGGCTTCAATAGTATTAATTCTTGTGGTGATATTCCCTACTGCTAATAAGGAACTATTAAAATATTTTGCTTTATAGTTAATTCTATTACTTTCCTCGGGTGTCAATTCTTTTTTTTGTGGTGTTTACTAATTTTATAATTGAAACTAGTAAACCGCTGCATAACTCGATTTAATTCAGAACAAACCGGACAGATTTAAGCAACATTGTTCGCTGCTTTTTTACTCCTTGTTCGTCTGCCAGTGGAACTGATACTTCGCATGAACAATAAGATCAGTGGAAAGTCCTGCCCAGTATCACTATGGCAACCAACATGTAGACTATTTTTAAAACAGAATACAAGGATGGTCTCTCTATATGTTGAAGATATAAGCATATTTTCTTATTATACAAATTGTGACCTGCAGTATAAAAGCATGGTAGCATGTTATACAATGAAGCAAGATTGAGACTCAAATGTCCTGTTCTTTAAGCCAAGAGAAAATGCTTCGAAATGTCTATCATTGTCATGTATTGCAACCACAAGCAGCAAGTACGATTAGTAATTTTTTTCTTTTTTTCTGTTCAAACTCTTTATGGATAGTCATAGCTGCTATCATAGATTCTTCATCTACCATCGTATCTAGATTAGCAATAAGTTTTGCAAATATTTTTTAGCTAACATTATTCAACTTTCTGCTAAATTAGTACTTCTCACTTGAATTATATTTCTCAGTTCATGTGTGAGTCTTTTCTTCACTTTGAGTTTCAGTGTCAGATATAGAAGTATGTGGCACAGTGAGTTCTAATGTGTCTGCAAGAAGTAATATATTAAGTGCACAATCTATTGAACATGACCTCTTCATATTTTAGCAAGGGAGTTTCCGCAAAGCATATTTGGCACTGAGTTGTTGCCATATATATCTTCCAGAACTTCTAACAATATTGCTTTTTCCATTAGATTGCCTATACACCCAAGAAGACTCATCTCCATGTGTAATCCTCCAATTATCAGCACTATATATTTCAGACGGCTACTAGATGACTTATTAACTATAATAGTTTAATTCTTCCAATACAGTGGATGGTCAAATGTGGTAACACGAGTGGTGTTGTTATATGCATAATTGTAAAAGAGCAATCACGCTAATTAGTCGAATAGCTAAAATGATAGCATGCTCCAGGGATGCCTGCTTCTGAGTATCTTTCCTGTTGCAATAATCTGCATAAAGTAAGCAACACTATCAGGGAGAAATGCTAAGGTTTTTCCTAAAGTTAGTTAATCTGTGGATGAATAATTTTAATTTGGAGTCATATATTTATTTCCTTGTTTATCTGTCCTAAAGTTGGTACTGCACCGTTGGCGGTATACTGCCATGTAAATCATTGCAGAGAATAATCTTTTAATAATGTATTACTCCACTCATCATTCCGGGATTTACATATTTTTCTATAGTGTTATCAAATGTTAATGTTTTCACAGGATGATAACCCTGACATCTTTGCCTTCCTAAGTATTTGATTGATGTACCACACAAAAAGGCAGTAATTCTTTAAATCAAAAGTTCTTGTTCGGGATTGTAATTTACAATTAAATTCTGATATATCGACCCATTCCATGTCTTTCATTTGCTTGTATAATGTTAGGGTTACACTATTGTTTTCTACAGCTATTATGAACACGTTGACCTGCACATATACGAAAACTACTTGCATATTCTCCACATACTGTGTTGATGCTATCACTTCCTTTTTGGGGTAATTCTCACTTCATCCCCATGATTGTTACCTTAGATACCAATAATACCTTCTTACAAAGTATGCACATGTCTCTAGTACTTGTCTTAGACATTATTAATTTGTAACAAAAAACAGAAATTGACAGTAAAAACCAGCAGTGTATAATTGACTACAAATTTATTTCAGTAAGTTATTCTTAACTTCCGACCTATGATATATATTCTAAGGATTTCCTTCAACATTGACAAATATGTTTTAGTTTTAACATCTTCATATTGTTTTTAAAATTTTGTTTTTTTGTGTGTAACAAAAATGTTAAAAAAATTTTTGTATAAAATTTGTTGTCTTTTTGTATATAATAAAACTTTTACGCCGTAAAATATTATAGTGCATTGTAAAAGCAATATGGTTGCCATCGATTAAAACATTGACTTAAAGTTCGAGTTTCAAAACTTTACAAGGTAAAGTAGAACTTCAATTCAGGACAAGAAATACATTTTAGACAAGCAATTAATTTTATCGAAAATTTTAGAAAATAAGGCAAAATGAAAACGAGTTTCTTTACATTTCTTGGTCATAAACACACGCTATTTTCGCAGATCGATAATTGTAAAATCTTCATATTTCGCATCGGTAGATTTTTCTAAACTTTTAAATATGTTCATATAGACACCTCATAGAAATGCATTATGCAAAGAAAAAACGTGTGTTGCAATTAGTTTAACTTTTTCACTGATTTGACAGGACTAATATATATATATATATATTTTTGTTTATTATCTATGTACGTATATGTTCCGTACTTTATAATCGGGACTCATCAGAATAGAGATATAACTATTCACTACTGGGCATGCGATTGGAAACCCGAATTCCGAGTATTTTACAACTCAAATCCCGATATCTAGAACCACTGCGCCACCGCGTAATAGCGAATAAACAATGATCATTTTGACACTTAATTCGGTGCCTTGACGGACTGGGGATAAATGGTAGGAGCCCGTCACGGTACATAAAATGAAAGGGCATGGGAAAATATTGTAACATGAAATAAAGTAAGCGATGGAATTTCGTTTTGCGTCTCGAGTCTTCAATAGTATACAATCCTGTGAGGGGAAATAGGCTTTCATGATTGCTAGGAGAATTCGCCTACTGCAAGACACGTAAGTGATTTGATTATTATGTAACGTGGTCTCATCTATAAAGATGTTGACACTGTGACATATAATTGTAAAGAAAAGGTCATGCCTAATCGGTTGAGGCACTTGCAGACATTCATATGCGCCTCCCCCTAGCAAAGGAGGGCAGGGAAAAAAACATGTTACATCTGTACGCACCTGTATTTCGGCAGCACTTTTTATGTACACACTGCTTACAAGTACCACATAATCAATTGCCCCAAACAACTTTCCACCAATTGAACGAGGAAACGTTCCTCTTTCTGGGATCTTTTCAACCCCACAACAACCGATCATCATTTTTGTCTCGGTAACATTCATTCTCAGTTATTTACTTTCCATAATATCTCTAACAAGTAAGACATCAATTAAAGCAACTACTTGGATAATATTTCTAAGACAGAATGAAAAGATACAGACTCGATACAGATTCTTGATGTGCTCCAACTTTCACATTAAAGCTAACCATAATTGTGCTGTTCTTTTAAATACGACTTTCTGTACATTTCTGCAACAACCTTTACTACTCGTCTGTCCTTGTTTTACGCAGAGCTCACCAAGCTAACCTGGTTAATACTTAGTTGGGTGACCATTTTGGGACTACTATTGCTGTGGGTAAACACTACACTAATGTGTGTTAATAAACACAAGCCAAGCAACAGTTACACACACATTGACACTCTGTCCAAACCTTTCTCTATGTCCACAAAAGCAAAACCAACCTAATTCTCTTACAATTTTCTATAATATATATGCAGTATTTCAAAATACTATATTGTATTATGTATTTTAATTACACTGAATCTTCTTAATGGAAATATAGGTATGATGAATAAAAAGCACTTTATAATGTGTATACATATGTGCGTGCGTGCGTGCGTGCGTGCGTGCGTGCGTGCGTGCGTGTGTGTGTGTGTGTGTGTGTGGTTGTGTGTGTATGTGTGATAACATAAAACAATAATTACATATAGGTTAGATTGATTCCCATGAGAATCCAACTCAATGTTCAAACCTTTAAAACGTTATTTCAGAATGTGTAATCGAGCTATGAATAAATAAGTTTACAGATTAAAAGCATGTCATACTGTGATCTATGGTCAGTTTCGAAGCAAAGAATAGCAAACACGTGTTTTTAGAAGATTCAAAAACATGCTTGAAACAAAGTGAACTATTAAACAAAATAAAACTCCCCTCGTATACAAATTGTTGTCAGATGAACAACCGTACACCATCAAAGTAAATTTCCATGCAAAAAGTCTTCAAGTGTCTATAAAAAGAACACCGAAAACACAAAAAGACAATGGAAAAAACAAATTTAATTATCCAGAATCGAATGTCCAGAAAAGAATTATTTTACATCGAAAACGGCTACTTAGAAAGGAACATAAAAGCCAAGACAAGATTCAGTTTGAAAAAATGAGAAGATATATAAAAGATAAACTCTTGCAGTTGGCATTCGAACACCGGATTTTTTTCTATGCGGTAGATTTTAATATCGGAAGAGTTAAAACCGAGGACAGATAATTCAACAACTTATGATTAACGACATAAGGGAGGTAACCCTTCTTAAACCGAAAGTAATTTTATTTTACAGGGAATGCACTAGTGGATAATTAGCATAATATTAAATAAACAAAGAAGTAATAATATATATATAGATAAATAAAAAGCTAAATAAATAAATGAATAACTAAATAAATAAAATATAAATGTAATAATAAATAAAAAATATGTTAAAATATATATTTTAAAATTTATATATATATATATATATTTATAGGGTGGGCAAAAATAAGGGTCCTATTTTAAAAAATTCATAACTTTTTTATTTATTGATTTTTTTTTTTTTTAGAATAAGTAAAGGACCCCTTCCGAAGCAAGCATGAGCCGTATTAGCCCTAAGGAACGTACCCTCATTTAGAAAACATTATTTTTGCTTAAAAAACTCAAAACAGTGTAAAAAACAATACTTTTGTTTTTGTAAGTTTTAAGAAGTGTTTTTCGGCTAAAATTTGTTTTGTTTATTTCAAAAAATCTCGGAAGGGTCAGTCTACACACACATAAAGTTTGGTGAGTTTAACTTTTATTTTGTGGAAGTTATTCAAATTCAAGTTATTCAAATTTAAAGATAGGACCCTTATTTTGGCCCACCCTGTATATATATGTGTGTGTGTATGTGTGTGTGTGTGTGTGTGTGCGTAACCATTGTTAGGCTGTGATATATTAATACCCATGAGTGTAGTGTTTGCCTAGAGAACATAGTATTCCAAAGATGGTCACCCAACTACGTATTAACCAGGCTAGCCCTCATTTAACTTCCGCGATCAGGTGGAACTTGTGTATCAACGCTAATAAGCAAGGTATTTTTAAGTTGTTCGGAAAATAATGACCGATTTTAAAAGCAAATATTTATTAATTGATCTCATGCAAAACCTATGCATATGGCTTTCTATGCCTACTACTTTTTTTACAGATGGTCGGAAACCGTTTAAATACTAACATCAAGTGCTCAAGACATTTCTCTTGCAATGTGACGTGTTTTTCCCCCCAACAATTGCTTTTATTCGTTAATTGTCAAAATTATATGATCGTCCTCTACCTAAGTCATTACCACTACGGAATGTTTACAAACAATTGTCGCACTCTCTTGAGCTATTCTGTCCTATGTTCTGGTGATATAAGCAGCTGCTTTAGACACAGTATGACCGAGTTTAAACTCACGCCATAAAAGTACATGCATTTCTTTAATTTGGATCCTCTTTATTACGGCTTATCATGCTTCGAGATTTTATCACGAACGAAACGACGTGAATGAATTATTTAGTATTTAATATTATGTATAAAACACTCGGAAAATAAAAGCTTAAATCACCGCTTTAAAACTAAGTCGGACAGTATTTCCCGAACAACCTTAAAAATAACGATTGTATTATTCGATTTTTACCAAACAGAGCCAGCCAGATAATTCGATTGAAGTTTGCCCAAATCGTGTAAGCTGTAAAAACCGATTAACATCACATGTGACATGAACTTACTAAAATGCAATTACCGTATTTTACCCCAGATAATACACTGCTGTAGTGGAAGAAGATGGTTGTCAAAAGGAGGGGTAGGTGCGTTTGTTAAAGTTTTTTCAGACAGATTCGTAGACTGCTCATGTTTTGTGGAGACCCATGCGTAAACCTGAACGTACTTTTGCGTGCTATAATAGTTTTCAGGACGCGTTAAAAAATAATAACAAACATGAAGTTTATTTGTCAGCATTTCTTATTCTAATCAATAATATGATTTCAACAGGTACTTACACACAATCAGTAACACAATTACACAATTAATAAACCTTACCCTCCTCAATATGTAAACAGATTAATTATTTAATAATTTTAAAAAATACATTAATAACAGAAAATCATTTATATCGTCAAAGAAATAATTCAGATAAACAGAAAAAAAAAAATATATATATATATAACTTTCACCTTTATGAACATCAAACTTAAACATACTTAGCTAGCAAGAGTTGCCTCCCCTATCTGAAAAAAAATGTAATTAACGAGATAGAAGGCGTGATCGAAATTAAATTAAATTAAATCTAAAAATAGATAAAACAACAACTTATAAATATACATAATAACTTTTGTTTCATTTAAATATTAATATTAACACTGACACATAGATTCTAAAACTAACAATTGATGTGGGGCAAATTTAATGAAATTTGTTTAATTCAAATCCATTGCAATTGTAGCAGGCGCTACTATCGGCCAAGTGCATATTTGTTGCAACTTCTTTTCTTTCTCTGGTGATCAACCCTACTTCGTCTCTGAGATAGAGAAAAAGAGGTTATCTCGTAAAAACACGTTGGCCGAATATTCGGCCAATCAAGGACCCACAGATCAGCTTGATCACGCGATACTCGATCCATATAAAAAGAGACGGAACAAGTCGCGCACTCTCTTTTTCCTCTTTCTCTCTTTCGTTTTTGGCCGACTGCACACGCAGGAGCTCGTGGTAGTTCCCCCTCACCGGCTCAACCGATGAGGTGCGGGAGGCAAGAGTCAAAAAGTAGGTAATCTTTTTTAATTCCTACCACGAATAAGGAACTATTCTTTCAAGCACACACACATTACAATTGCCACAAAAATACATCACTTTAAATCAAACATCGCCCGCATATACGCATTCATAAAAACACAAACTTTTAACACTCCGAACATTTCACTAGTGTAACAAATGGAACTTTTCACTCCTTATAAATGAACTCAAGCATTCTCTGTGACTGATAGCTCTACAAAATGTATTAACCAAATAAATTGTTTTGTTAAACAAAACAATTTATTTGGATAAAACGATGTAAATGTTTTACTCTGTTTTAAGATGATATAAATGTTTTACTCTAATTGTTGATGTTATTAAATACTATTTTTTGTGTGTAGCTTTTTTATTCCTTCGCTTTCTTTCTAATATAATTTCCGATATAATAATAGTTTTCTTTCCTTCCTTTTTGTGCATGTACACTGTTAAAACTATTCACACGTGGTCGGAGCACCCCACATAAGGTGTAACCCTTAGTTCGAACCCGACGGCATACAATTCATGCTAAACAGTAACACAATTTAGGAACCTTCTCAATAAATAAATAGATGATAATTGAATAATCAATGGAATATTTCAAAAACAAAATATCATATATACCGTCAGAGAAATAATTAAGATTAGAAATAAAACAGTAGAAATAATTAACAAATGATTTCGCCTACGTGTAAATTAAAATGTGAAAAAAACATATCTTAGTTAGCAAGAGTTATCTCCTTTTCTAAGCGATAAAAATGTGATTAACTAAATTGAACGCGTGACGGGCGAAAATAAAAATAATTGACAAATTAAACTTAAAAATAGATGAAACAAAATTTATAAATATACATAATACAATTTAAAAATATTAATACTTACACTAGCATATATATATATATATATATAGTCTCGGAAGTTTCTCAACCATTAAAACTATAAAAAAATAAAAATAAATTAAAAAAATAAATAAATAAATAAATTTTTTTAAAAATTAATTTAAAAAAATAAAAATTAAAAAAAATAAAATAAATTATAGTCCCAAGTCTTCCAGTGGAAAATCACTCATGTAAGTCAATTTATTTTTTACAGTTATTATATTCGTTAGTTTCTAACACTATTTTAAGGGATCATCAGTTGTTTACCATGAAAAACTGTTTCGAGAATTTATATATATAAACTAGCAAAAAACAATATCACCAAAAATATCAATTAGCATGAGATTATACGTACAACACTATCAATGAAGAAGCAATGAACTTAATGACCAGTCTCAAAATGTACTACAGAGGCAGGCATTCCTTACCATCAAAGAACACAAACCCATTTGAGAATTAGAAGTCTTGGCTTTTATGTTCCTTGCTAAGTAGCCGTTTTCCATGTAAAATAACTCTTTTCTGGACATTCGATTCTGGATAATTAAATTTGTTTTTTCCATGTACTTCTAATTAATCTACGCGAAAGCGATATGGGTTTAGCTAGTAAGAAGATAATTATAAAAATAACTAAACACAATAAAAACACACAAATATACGACTTTGAATCAATTTCCAAGCGACTATCGACTGGTTAAAAGCCATTCCTGATAAAGAATAATTCCAGTTAACACAGTTCGACATTATAGACTTTTATCCCTCTATCAACAGGAAAATTGTTAACAAAACCTTAATTCCCGCTAAAACTTTCATAGAAATCAGCGATCTAGAAATAGAAATCATCTTCCATGCAAAAACTCCCTCCTCTTTTTTGACAATAAAACATGAATTAAAAGTACTTTTGTGAAGACCTCTTTCATGTTCCGATGGCAGCCCACACGTGCGATCTGATCTGTGCAAATGTGTGCGATCTGATAGGGCTTTTCGTATTATATTCCTTACAAAGCAAGTTCCCTAACCATGATGTTAGCCTCTACCGAGACGACGGACTATGTCTCTCCCGAAACAACAACAGTCAAGAGCAGAACAGATTTAGAAAGAAACGGACAGCACCCTCAAAGAGCTAGAATTCAATATTACCATTGTTACAAATCTCACTAATGTCGACTCCTTAGATGAAACTCTGGGCCTAACTAAGAACTCCACTAGACCATACCCCTAACGAACCGAACGGCTCAGGTATTTCAACACCCAATCCTGCAATCTCCTCTTGTCTTTAAGAACCTTATACCCAACATAAGCAAAATAATCTCCAATTTTTCCAGCTCTGAGATTTTCCTAACAGGCAACCTCATATTACAACATAGCCCTCCACGAAAGCGGTTATAGAGAAGAAGTCTCTTCATACTCACCCAATCTATCCGTAAACACAGACATAATAGGATAAAACATTATCTTGTTCACTTGCACATATTTCCTCAGTGTCAAAAATAACATAGTTAAACAATTTCATCAATTAATAGATAAAAGCTTCCCAACATCTAATAAGCTTCATAAACTCTTTAATAGAAATACAGTCGAAACAGGTTATTCGTGCTGTAGTTCCGTAGGATCCCTTCTAGTCTGAAAACTGCCAACTCCAATATATCCACTAACTCCTGTTGTTCATGTAGAAGAGAAGTTTCCCCCTCAGAGAATGTTGCACAATCAGATACATAGTGTACGAAATTAAAGTCATATCCGGTGTAAACTCCAAGAAAGAAAGAACTTTATATCGGAATGACTCAAGGAACTTTTAAACAGAGGTTCTACGCCCACAATAACACTTTCAAATACCTGGGAAAAGAAATAAAACCTCCCTAGCTAACATTATATGGGCAATCAAGGAGTCTACTCCTTGATAAAATTAAATAGAGGATCATCGTAAAGAAAAGCTTTATAGCCCTTCCTCCAGGAATTGCCCACTATGCACTACTGAAAATTTCAGGATCCTACAGGCAATTAATAACTATTCCATAAGTTGTATAAACATGAAGACTGAGGTCTTCAAAAATGCCCTCACAGAATAATATATCTACTAGTCAAATGGGCAAACAACGAAAACACATAACTCACTAATGATCCTATCCGTAGATAAGTCTAAAGGACTCCACATCATATGAAAAATGTAAAGCCTACACCCAACACCAAAAGACATTTCCAATTATTATCAAATAAATTATTTATATACAATATAACAACCTCCTCCCCCAGATATAGTATACATATCACATACACAAATATAACCTACAACCGCGTCCCCGCTAGAAATTTAATTATGTTCTAAGGGTACAATATGACAAAACTGTAATTGCTTAATAGCTGAGAATTTTTTAACGTAAATTACTATTCTAGACACTTTAAAATGATGTGACTTGTTTCGTAATTCACATCATTTATTGTGGAATGTTTAGTTTCTTTTATGTAAAGCGCCTCAAGAATTTTTAATATTTTGATGTGGGTATCGTGGCGTATTATTTTACTATATAGGTATTGAGAAAGGGAGCTAGTGTCGGAGAGATGTAAGGTCGGTCTTCCGGAAAGTGTTGTCGTAGTTAAACTGATATAACATCATTTTTATTGTTATTGTCAGAGATACATTTTTATATATGACATGTGTTCTTCCTAGTGTATTTTAGGTCTGAGAAGTGTTATTTTTAACAACATGGTTTGATGTTTTCATTTTTTCATAATTAATTATAAATCTTATTTTATTATTAGAGTTGATGGGGGATATGTATCGATGTATTATATGTTAATAGCCTTTTTCATCCAATTTAAAGTTCGGATCAATTTGGTTACAGTATAATAGATGTATGTAGTGGGGATTATTTAACTGAGTATTATTAGTATTGTCTAAGTTTCTAATCAGTAATATTATTTGTTCGTCTGTAATATAATTGTGAAATTTATTATGAATTATGACTTGCTTCATATTTTTTAATTCGTTAAAGAATATCTTTCGGTTGAAAAGATTAGCTTTGCACGGTTAAATAGATTTTTTAATTATTGCAATTTTATATCGATATGTGCATTCACTTCTATAACTTAAAATGCATGTATTAATAGAGTTAGGTTTTTATAGGGGAGGTTTGTCATGCGTCATTGTGGGAGTCAATGAGAACATCTAAAAACAATATTTTATTGTTAACGTATAGGTCATAGGTGAATGTAAGTACGGAGTTATTTTGACAAATCTCTTGTAGTTTTATTATCTAATTATTATTGCCTTCTAAAGGATAACATAACTCGAGGGTTTAGTTATTATATTAAATATTTCATTTTTGGCGTTAGCCATGTAAACATTACTGAAGCTCGGTCCGAGGACCGATCAAATAGAAACACCGTCAATGTTGGTATATATGTCTCCGTTATGGTAGTATAAAGGGACTTCAGTTGTTAAAATTGATAATAACTTTTAAAGTATTTTAGGATCAATTTTTAGTGGAGAGAAAGATGTGTTGCTGTATATGTTATTAAAAATGATATCAATTGTTTTAATTACTGTAACACTTTTAAATAAGCTGTCAACCTCAAGTGAAGCGGTAATTTTATTATCTGTTTTGTTTTGCTTGGGTTTGGGGTATCGGTATGATTTTATGGGTAGATTTTACACTCTATCTATTTGATAAATAATTTTTTGGTTAATTGATATATGGAGATAGTGACTTGGGAAATTATAGAAACGGAGAGGGGGTTAAATTTATGGATTTTTACGGTACCCTATAGGTAACCAGGTTTATAACCCCAATAATTTGGACAAGTTTATGATTATCGTTTTCGGCATTATTGGCTGCTATAAGGTTATTTACATGTGTCGTAAGTTGATCAATAAGGTTTATTTTAACTTTCTTAAAATAGTAAATACACCAAAGATGGCTTAAAGATGATTTGACGAATCAAATCGAAAGTACTCGCGAAAAAGAAAAGAAAAATGGTATAAGAAACACACCGAACGTACATACAGCAATTTGATCGAAATACTAAATGGACTATTCCGAACATTTAAAAAAATAAAAAAGGTCTTGTCAAGAAAACACACTCCGTGTTATTTAGTAATCTTTACCTAAATAAATAAATATATATATATATATATATATATATATATATATGTTTGAAAAAAGAGACAAACGGAAAACAGGTTAGAATGCATTCTAACCTGTTTCCGTTTGTCTCTTTTTTCAAACATTTTGTCTACCGCGACATTTCATTTTCATGACTTATCGTGTACCTAACCCCATATATATATATATATATATATATATATATATATATATATATATATATATATATATATATATATATGGGAAGAGAAGGATGAAGGTAATCCGACGTGATCGTAAAACGAAAAAGTAAAACCAAAAACTGGATGTTTTTTATGTGTACATCATCCTGATGAAGTCTTATAAATAAAGACGAAACGTTGATGTACACATAAAAAACATCCAGTTTTTGGTTTTCCTTTTTCATTTTACCATATATATATATATATATATATATATATATATATATATATATATATATATATTACAAAACTGTAATTGTCTGAATTGATTCTTGAAAAAAACACAAGGTTGAAATAAATTATTGCATCGACAATTATGTAATTTCGTGTTATTATATTTTATGTTATATATATATATATATATATATATATATATATATATATATATATTCATTTTAATACATTATTACAAAATGCAGAACAGTTATTTTTGTATTTACAAACAAACTGTTTTGGTCTACATAGTTTTTTTTTTATTACAGTTGTTAATGTAAAGCACTTATTTTCTCATTTACGTAAACCTGATTTTGGATATACAGATCTTTTTTTTTCTAACATCTGGTGATTTCTTTAGGAACGGTTCGAAGTTCATGTCGTCATCAGAGCTTAATTTGATTTTAAACAACGTGTCACTTCTGTAACGAACCAGTCCGAGGTTCGGTTTTCTGTCTGTCTGGCTTCTATTTATAACACCCAGGGTCCTGCTCTAGTGTGGAGAAACTGTTTATGTAATATATATTCAAACGCGATTCCCAATCGCATATATGAATATATGTATGGATAATATCCGGCGATACGGTTACGAAGCGGTTCGAAATTCGTATCGTGGGCAGCTGTGTTTGATTTGCGACAGCTGGTGACTTTGGTACAAAGTGGTTCTTTCAGTCGGTATCCGTTCGATTTGTAACATCCGGTGATGTCGTAACTAAGCGGTTCGTGTCAAGGTTCTTCTCCGTTTGATTCATGACGATTATTCTTATTCGATGTAATATATCTAGGATTTTAATCACCGTCATAAACTGCCGGCGCTTTTACTTATTCTTGGTGAACTTGAGGCAATGAATTTAGCAAACACATTGGCCTTTTAGCGACCGGGTTAATGAACTGACAAGGCGACCAAAACTGAAGTCTTTCAAAATTGTCAATCAGTGAGCGTCTTCGAGCGGCGAAAATAAACGCAGGCAATAATGACTTTCGTAAGAGAACAAGATAAACGATGCTACTGACGCATAACGACTTCATTATTGCCTCCTGATTGCCTTTTATTATTATTATTTGCTGAACAAAACACCAGGTAAAGGAGTAAATCGATTATCCATCCATTGATTGCAAACCTATCGATTTATATATCTAGACACGGTGCTATATAGATGCAAGCGCTGGAAACGAATAGCAAAACCGATTCTTATAAAAATGCTGCTGAGAATGTATTTATTGGAACTGGATTCATTGATACGGGGAGCGTGCGTTCCGTGTCCGAGATAAACGTGCGCGTGTTTCTCTGGTGACGAATCAGTTCAACTAACTTCCAAATGGTTCGTATCGCGAATAGTTTTTTGTTCTTCATTTATTTCGAGGGAGAGAGTGTTATGTTATTGTATCACGTCGTATTGAACTTTGGTCATCTGGAGTCGTTTTTTTTTTTTTAAATTCTATTCATGTCGATATGTAAATGTATTCTCAACACGTGACATCAGTATCTATGTGCGTATTTATTTCAGCCTGTCGCAAGGTTATATTTTATAGTGTCGTGTCATCAAAACATGGGATTATGTTTGACATCTGTATGCATGTACGCCTTCGACATGTTTTTTGGCTGAAGTTAAGGAAATTCTACTCGATCTTTTTCAAGCTTATAAATGATTATAAATATTATTATCATTATCAGTAGTAGTAGTAGTAGTAGTAGTAGTAGTAGTAGTAGTAGTAGTAGTAGAGGCAGCGGTACTAGTAATAATATGTTAATTTCCTACCTCGGATGACACATTTGTTATCCCGATTGTTCTTCATGTGGAATTCTGTCAAACATTTTCGAAGCCTAAAGTTTTACTTATTATTATTATTATTATTATTATTATTATTATTATCATCATCATCATCATCATCATCATCATTATTATTATTATTAGTAGTAGTAGTAGTAGTAGTAGTAGTAGTAGTAGTGTATTTCCAGTTGTGTCATTCATTTGTTCTGGATGTCGTTCATCGTCTAGCGGATTATTGACAACGATGACTGGATTCGAAACGTCATGAATCTGAAAGCAAGTTCTTCGATTGAAAATAAAAACAGAATGTTTGATGTTGAATAAATGTTTATTGATCAGACAATATTTTTTTTTCTTTGAAGGGAGCGGATTATTTAATTCTTTGAAATGGGTGGATTATTTAATTCTTTGAAGGGGGGGGGATTATTTAATTCTACCTCTTTGCTCATTTTCGTTAACTTCTACGCACCGCCTGCTATGTTCCACTTCTCAAAAGTCCACCTTTCTCTCTATTACATCATCTCTTCATCTGTTCTCACAATTTCTAGGTCGCCTCGCCATTTCAGCTTGCCAAGTGACTTGGCATCCCAGTATAGGCGAACTCCACGACCACCTGCCGGTGCAATCTAGCTGATTTACCAACATCTATTAAAGTAGTAGTAATAGTAGTAGTAATAGTAGTATCACATGTAGTAATAGTACTAGTACTAGTTAAAGTAGTAAAGTAGTAAAGTTGTACTATAATCGTTGTAATGGCTATCATGTATCAACGGTTCATCTAATGATGCTTTATGCCATAGTTTTTTGTAATTCTAAGATATATAATGAAGCAATGTATTATTAGTAGTAAGAGTAATAGTAGTATAATTACGTAAGTTATCTGTGATGAATGACTTATGCTAAATGTGTCCAATATCTTTAAACCATGAGTGCTATCATTTTTATTATGTATATTAATATTAGTAGTTACAGCTGCGTCACTAGCATTAGTATTATTATTATTATTATTATTATTATTAGTAGTAGTAGTAGTAGTAGTAGTAGTAGTAGTAGTAGTAGTAGATTGAAAAACTTTTTGAAAACCTTTTGTATCAAGAGTAGGCATGGACATGCTCATACTACTAAGTTAAGTACTTACATTATACCTCTATGTCATCTAGTATCTGAAAGATGCTTCAAGCCTAATCTTATCCGATTCTGTCGAGTAATTTGGGAGCCTACGTTAGCAACAAATATAACAACATACCCAGAATGATCAGGTGCAATAAACATCATAGCTATAGTACTGGAGAAAAGGGAGAAATTACTTGCTTTATTGTTAAGCGCGAACCTCCCATAGTAACTGGATAACCCTACATTAGTTGAGAGTCATTCATGTAGATCATTTTCAATAAAGCATTGGTAGCTTTATATATTCTTCCCCTTTTTCTCCTCTATAATGATTTATCCTACTAATATGACCCACTCTAAATTGAGCGTTGTAGACGGGTGAAGGAAGGATCTAATTATATTAAATATTCGTCCAGTAATACCATATGAATTATTTTTAGTAGCAGATCTTTATGCCAGACCTTGTCAAAGGCTTTGCATATACCACCAAGCGTTTCCGCCCTAGCTTAACCTGCCTTGTCCAGTGTATGGTATATGCGTTCAGAGATGACCGTTAGGATATCCGCAGTAGACCTTGCTTGCCTAAATCAATACTGATGGTCAGAAAGAAGTTTTGCACTAACGAGGGACCAGACTATCGCTAGAGTGATTAAGTATTCAAAGAATTTAGCGAAGAGTAGGAGTAGGCTGATGGGGCAATAATTCTGAGGGTCAGTTCTATCTCCAAAATTCTTGAAGACTGGTATCACAGAGGCGATTTTCCAGCTATCAGGGAAGCAAGATTCAGCAAGGCATTTGTTGTAGAGTTTGTCGGGGACAGGGGTCAGTTCAGCACAGTATTTATTTATTACTATTACTGGTATAAGATCAGGCTCACATGCTTTGGAAGTGTCAAGGTGTTTTATGATGTCCAGGACCTGAAATGGGGTGATGACCATGTCATCAAGTGTTGCTTAAATCTGCAATGGGAATTTTGGAAAGGGGTGGTTTGCGGAGTCTAAAGTGGGGTTGAAGGCGACACGCTGGGTTCAGCTTCATCAGTTGCCGTGCAAACGAAATTATTGTTTGATAGCGTGGGTATTGTTGATTGTCTATTGTCACCACACAATTATAGTACTTAGTTTCTGCGACTAGATGCGTTTTCTAATCATCTCTGTATACTTTCTATTTGTTTCATCTATCCTACTTTTATAATTTTATCTTGGCTTTATAAATGCCTGTCTATTCGTAGTTGACTTATGGCGGCCGAATTGTCGGCATGCTTGTTTCTTCTGAGCAATAGCAGCTGCACATTTCGAGGTGAACCATTGAGAAGAGTGGGGCTAGTTGTAGAATTTTCGTATGGAGACATATGCTTGAATTCCTTGTTTGACGCATTCGGTTACCTTATTTGCGAAGAAAAAAAGTTTCACTCCATGGGGCGTCACTAATGTGATCTCTGATGGAGTCCTAATCAGCCTGCTTGTAGTATCTTGTCGTTTTAAGCAACCGCTCATCAGCTTTGGGACGAGAATTTAGAGATTGATCAATCATTACCACAGGTGATTAGCGTTTCCGAGCGGGCTATGGGTATACGTCACACTAGCTTCGGACAGTGAGGTCAGGAACAGGTCAAGAAGTAAATCTCGCTGGTCAACATGTCGTAGAGGCGGGTCGGGAAAGTAACAATCTGTGAAATGGAGTGCGCTATGGAGAAATTTACGTGGACTTGCAGCTGCGTCTTTATAGCTGGAGAATCGAAGCCAGTCACGATGTGCTCATATGCATTAAAATCCCTAAAAGTGCTCAATACTAGATAGAGCACTTTAAATATTCATTATATAATCATTTAAGTTGGCTTACGCAAATACAATCTCGCTAATAAACGCGTATTCGTAGCCCCAAAATACTAAGCTCTGAGAAAACGTTAATTCGTTTAAACGTCAATGTATTTGCGTAAGCCAAATTAAATGTTTATATTATATATATATATATATATATATATATATATATATATATATATATATATATATATATAAATGAAGGTAAGATTATATATGAAGTCATTATATAAGTTATGTCTGAATGTTCTTTCTTTGACATTTAATAGTAAGTAGGAATCTCCAATAGAATTAAATTATATTTATATATCATATATATCTGTTTGGACATATTTAACATGATACAATTTTATTTTACAACAAAAGGTTTTCTATTGAAAGCCCATGCAACCAGATAATACCCAAGGAGTATTTGAGACACATGGTGCTTTATGCGTTTGAAAAGGTCACTCTGAAGTTGAAGCTACTCTAAATATTCACTTAGGGAGAAGAATGAAACAAAATGGAGAAGATTATTTTACACGATTGAGAAATGGAAGTTTCGACAATGAAGATAAAGATCGTTGAGGGCGTGCGAATAACTTTAACGAAGAGACGTTTATGACATTAGTTAAAGCAAACCTTGCAGTATCAGTTCAAGTATTGGCAACGAACCTTTCGTAAAAAAACACGACTTTTCATTCTCTTTTTCAACTAAATTGAAAGGTTGGAAAATTAATGTGGCCATAATTATCTATTTCTCGTGATTCATGGTTGTTTTTCGACAATTCATGTAGCACCCGATCTCCCGAGCAACTAAAAGGGGGCATTCTACATATGACAAACAAATTATCCAGTCAAGAATGATTTCTCAGGAGAAAACACATACTACCCTTTGATTCTTGGCCGAAGCCAATAAATGTAAATCGTTTCAGTATTTCTCAATAATTCGATCGAGTATCACCAAATTCTCACAATTCCTTCTATTTAACAATCTAGTAAAACATTTTACTTTTTCTATATTTTGAATTAAACTTTGCTCAAAAGCTGACCATTCGGATGACCCGTCAATATCGCTTGAAAAATAGTATTATTTTTCACTGAGGTTAAAAGTTATTCTTATCCATAGAAATACTGTGTGGGTTGGATTTATTATTTATGCAAGATGTTCATTTTATTTATTATATTTAATATTATTTAAAAAAATAGATCGCTCAAACTGTTACATAATGTTTTCCTTACTTGATTTATACAAACACATCAAGAGAAATAACGTGTAAACCATAAACATAAGACACTATAGATTAATACAAATGTAGAATGCATACAACTTCTACATTGATCGGGATAAAATGTAGTCAGATGAGGAGACGTCTGGATGATATGATGGATGCGGCAGAAGTATCACTTCGTTCACTACTTCAATCTTGTTGTTGCTCTTTTTCGCGGTATGCGGGCTTGCCCGAATTGTCATCGATTTGACTCGATCGATTAGGTTGATAAGACCTGTCAAGAATATTGTCAAGAATCTAAACTATTGGTACTTTACTTGAATCTGAAAGCTTGCACGTCGTTTGAAAAGTTATTGTAAATGGTGGTCTTTATTTTAAAGAAAGATTTCATTTTTTGAATACCTTTCCGTATAAGAACATGAATATGAACGTCTTCTTCAACCTGGTAGTATATATATATATATATATATATATATATATATATATATATATATATATATATATATATATATATATATATAGTCTCGGAAGTTTCTCAACCATTAAAACTATATTTTAAAAAAACAAACTAATAGTCCCAAGTCTTTCAGTGGAAAATCATTCATGTAAGTCAATTTATTTTTTACAGCTATTATATTAGTTTGTTTCTAACACTATTTCAAGGGATCATCAGTTGTTTACCATGAAAAACTGTTTCGGGAATTTAAAAACAAGACAGTATTTAATTTCATGGCTTCCCAGCAGAGTTGATCAGACCCCACTTCCCTTAAAAGACAAAAACATAAACGTTCTTTATACTAAATCTACGTTTTGTTCCATATAAATGTTTTGCTAACTTATATTAGTTAATTAAAAAAAATTATATATATATATATATCTATATATATATATATACTATCAGGAACCCTTGGCTTTGTGCTGGATCTAATGAGGAACATATGACATGTTTCACTATGTTCAGAACACCATACTACTTTTGTTACTGCTTCCCGTTTTGCCCCTCCTAATATACTCGGAAGAAACTGGAATTTTGGTATACTCTTAGAATTACAGTCTTATACAGATTGATTCAATTTGATTGAAATGCTATTACAGGTTTGAAAGGGGTCTGCTCTCACAACCCCCTTAGAAGGGGCACTTAGAGATTAGGCAGATTGAAGAGCATGTAGAGACTCGAGACCATTTGCATTGTCTTTGCCCCCAAAATTGTATGCATGTGATTTAAATTTTATCAAAATATGACATATTTGAAGTTTCAACAGAGGGCTTATACCGTAATGGGGTCTTTAGATGCACTTAAAGATAGGGGTCACTTCCATTGTCTTCCGTATAAGTTTTTACATATAAATACACTTTTAGTTTTTATGAACATTCTCTAACCGTTCTTTCTATAGGGAACTCACACAAACATTAACGTTTTTATATATATATATATATATATATATATATATATATATATATATACAGTATGTTATGTACATTTTTAATTTTAATATATACATGTATTACTTATTTATTTATATATTTATTCAGTTGCTAAAATACCGGTTGTATGACAAACTTACGTAAAGTAATTCCGTTTGATTAAATGTAAGACACGTATTTGTTTATCAGTTTTACCAAGAATAAAATAGTCCACAATGATATCTAATGGTTGTTGTGTTTGCGATAGACGCCGTAACGAAAAAAAAAATGAAACAATGAAAAACCTCAAAGACAGAGCTGATAATATGTATGCATATAGTTTAATGAATGTATTACGCGCCTATCTATAGCGATTATTCAATTTCCTTGTAATAAAATAAAGTGATTGTCTCTATTTCATAGCGTTTTATCCAGAAGCTACATGTGTAATGTTTTTCAGAAAATATGCGTTTATTTCGTTCGCTTTCGATAATGCTTGCATTTTAGCCGGCTCAACAGCTTCTGCTAACGTGTGAAAAAAAGTTGGAGAAATATTTACTCTAAAGCTAGTAGTGACTTCTACTGCCACTTCATACACCGGAAAGTTTCTTCATAAGATAACTGTTTTGTAGCACCTTATTCTATTTGTTGATCATGGAAGTTTCTGTTAGCTACTCTAGATGTTTAACCTAAATACGAAACGCTCTTTTCACCCACAACTTTCTTCTTTGGAGGAATTTTGATTGGCTATTACAAAGAAATTCTTCTATATTCTCAATCAACGGAATAATATGGTAGCAAATTATCAGAATAGCCTGGTTGTTTGTTAACAGTCGTTTTTATTATTCTTATTTTTGAATGTTAATTTTTTTTTTGATGGATTACAGATTTACGTTTTTCAATCAATAGAATTTCCTTTATAAAAAGTCTGATCCCAGATTACGTCGGGTACATTCTGCGACTAATTTAACTTTTCCTTTACAATTACCGTATTGATTTTAAGAGAATTACAAATACTTTTGTGATAATTAAAATTTCCGTTTTTTTTTTCAAAAGTATAGCATTTTCATTCTCGGAATAGCAGAATGACATTTTCGATCGTTTAGAAGCTATTACAGTAAATAACACAATTACTCACTCAATGTTCACTTGGATCTGGGGAGGGCGTAATTGACATTTTCAAGTGATTTACTCTAAAATTGACTCTTCTTGATCGCTTTCTGTAGTCTAGAGCTGATACTGAACGTAGCGGTTAACACAATAATCAAGATAAACAAGGTCATAACGGATCTCACTTAATTGTGGGGTACTGATTTCACATACAAGATTCATTACTAATCACATATAACATCATAGATATACATGTATAGATCTATTATATCTCATTCATTATATAATAGAGACCAATGTGTATTTATTTGTATATTTCTATAGAGAGAAATAGTTATACATCAATCTCGTCACGAAAACCTTTAACGATTAAAAAAAGTGCCGGTCAAAACCATTTCAAATTTTCAAGGGGAAGCCAGAAAAAAATAGCAAATAAGAACTCTCTTGCCGTCTACAATTAATTCTGAAAGAAATTCTTCACTCTAAATAAAAAGTCAACGGTTGGTGTCATTTTTTCTTTATCTCACCAAAGAATTATAATAACAATTTATATGTGAAATATTTAGTTACTTATGTAAGTCTATGAATTTATATGAATACTAGTTTGAACACTGACGAAGCATATTTTTTCCATCATTTTCGACGTAAGTTGTCCTTTCGTATAAGTATACATCTCAAAGATTAAAATGTTACTTCTACGCCTACAAATCATTAGTGACTGTCCGGACTTCTATGATTATATGGTACTTGTCTAGATAAGGCACCAAGTTAAAATCTACTTGGTGTCGGTAGATTCCGGATGTGTACGTAGACGGCCTGAAAAAGCCGAATGAAAAGTCGGTTGCCTGCGTCCAAAAAATAGAAAACAAAGCTGAATGTACAACTGAAAAAATGCTTTTTTTACACGTAAAATTTTTATTTAAGAAAAATATCACGAAACGAGTGTTACAATGGTGTTAGGGTTAGGGTTAGGGTTAGGGTTATAAAATGTTTTTTCCTAAATGAGACTTTTTTCACTGAACAAATGTTAAAACGTGTTAGTGTTAAGGTTCGTTAAAATTCATTATGGCTTTCATCAATTTTTATTTCCAGTTAGTGAATTTCACGATTCAATCAATTAACCTGTAAACTTGTTGTCTACTTATTTTCTCGCGTTCTGATTGGATAAGCGCTTCGGCATTTTCTGGCCGTCTACGTAAATATCCGGAAACTCCCAACGCCAAGTCGATTTTAGCTTAGGTTTTAATCTGGACAAGTATCGTTTATTTCATACAAATAATTTTATTTATTTATTGTTATGTATTATGCCTTTTTAAAATATTATATAAAATAAAAATACCAGGTGTGTCTGAAAAGAAACAAGACTAGTGTCACTAACAATTTATTTAAATTTTATGAAATGTGAAGACTAAAGGACAAAATAAGGGAAGCGAGAGTTACGAGGCTGCCGAAAGTAAACCCAAAGTCGCCAAAGAAACTAAAAGTTGCTGAATACTTATTAATTGATGTCGAATAACTAATGTTAAAATTTCACAAAAAATATGAGGTATCTGCATTTTCTCAAAATGATAACACCCTCTTTGTCCAGTTTGTATAAAACAAAATAAAACTAAATATAGCCCACATTTCGACCCTTACACCGAGCAGCTGTATTTTAATTTGCAGTGATAATTAATTATGTATTTTTTTAAATGAAGCTTAAAAGAAAGGCGACATTTTTTTTGCTATACTTAGCAATAGATGTGAATGGAACAATAGAATTAATGGAAACAATTTCTACAATTAGATTGGAATGTATCTTAGTAACTTTCGCTTTTAGCCATAAACTACTGAATTTCCTATTTTCCGTTTTTTTTTAAATCCGTTAAATTTCACGTTTTGATTGTATTATCTTTGTGGTTGAATGTGCAATTCGTAATCGTACAATGCGCCGTATGGGGCATAGGTAAAATAGGTTGGCCATCCATGTGTCAGATGATAACATAGTTCGCTTATGTCGCGTTCGTCTCACACAAATAAAAACACGTACAGTCTCGTTAATTTTACACACGTCTCGTATTGTATGATAATTTTTTGCATTATATTGAAAGCTGAATGTGTAAAAAAAGACAAGAAATAAGATAGAAATAGTAAGGAGCTAAATTAGTAGAAAATATCAACTAATCATTACATCAAGTAGAGGATTATGTCTGTCAACTTTTATATATATTTGTGTAAAAAAAGAAAAAGATAAGGTAAAATAGTTAGGAGCTAAATTAGTAGAAAATATCAACTAATCATTACATCAGGTAAACGATGATTTCCGTAAACTTGTATATACATTGGTGTAAAAAACACTAAAAATAATGTAAAAATAGTAAGGATCTACATTAGTTGAAAATATCAACTAATCATTACATCAGGTAAAAGATGATGTCCGTAAACTTGTATATATATATTTGTGTAAAAAAGACAATAAGGTAAAAATAGTTAAGAGCTAAATTAGTAGAAAATATCAACTAATCATTACATCAGGTAAAAGATGATGTCCGTAAACTTTTATATTTATTGGTGTCAAAAAGACAAGAAATAAGGTAAAAATAGGTTGGAGCTAAATTAGTAGAAAATATCAACTAATCATTACATCAGGTAAAAGATGATGTCCATAAACTTGTATATATATTTGTTGAATATTTTCAGGAGATTTTTAAGGGGGTAGTCACCAAATAAAAAAGCCGTGCATGTGTATCGCTTTGAGAGATGTTTCACAGTCATTGTACATTAATTACACATGAAACAAAAGAAATACAAACAAAAACAGATATAAAGAATGCAAAGTCTTTATAAATATGTAAATATGAAAAATCCACGTATAAAATTGAAAGAAAGTAGAAAAATATTCTACAGTGAAATTTTTACGATGATAACCGTTTTCTGTTGTTAAGTTTGAGTGCGGTGGATGTGATATACAAGTCCGTGTGTCTATAGCAGGGAATAAGTGTCCCTATCTATAGTAGGACATATGTGTCACTGTGTATAATAACATGAATGTGTGGAAATGCCTAGTAATAATTCGCTGTTGGAAGAGATCAACATATGTTATAAAAGGAGACAGGAAGAAAGCATACTTAAGTTTTCTTTGAAGAGAGAAACCTGCGGTTGTGAGGTTAGGGTTAGGGTTAGGGTTAGGGTTAGTGAAGCGGATGACCGTGTCATACAAGAGGTTTGAGTTACCACTATGGCCTCGAAATTTTACTCGTCTTTTCAGGGGATTGTGTCACTTTTTATGATATTGTAGTATTGGGTAAAATCAGTAGCTCGCCGAACACAACTTTGTATTTAAGTGGTAACATTTTATTGAGTTAAAAATTTAAAAAATTGTATTTATTCATGTCACCAGTAATTCTGCGTGGATCCACCTGCGCATGAACTATTTTAAAATACTGTTAATTTGAATATTGCAGGGTGAATATCCGGTTCTTTGTACGTTAGTAACAGTTGTTTTACTCTGTTCAAATGTGACTGTGGTCAAGTCTGAGAAAATCGGGGAATTCAAAATGCAGAAACCACTCGACTAAATAAAATATCTCCTTGATTGAAATAAGAAACGGACATTCTTAAGATTAATCAATTCAATTCGCGCATTTAACGACGAAAGCGTTATTTATAATATAAGCATGACAGACCTACGACAATGATATTTCAAACTTAATCGTGGCAGACATAAGAAAATGATATTTCATACTTAAGCCTGAAATATTAACCAGCAAACTATCATAAAAATTCTCAGACTTCTAGGATGTTTCCATTTAAAATAAAGAGGTAATGAAGAAAATGCTATTTCAAATTAGCCGTGACAGACTAACAACACTAATATTCTAAATGTAACCGTGACAGACTGACAGACGAACGCATCTTATTTTAGAGAAACATAGACGGACTTATAAAAAGATACATCTTATTAATTAGCGCGTTTAGCGATGACAATGCTATTTTAAAATTGACTGTGACAGATCAACGATGTTGCCATTTAAAACTTAAGCATGAGAGATCGACTGGCAGTTAAAGCTGATTGTAGAGGTGCTTCGACACAATTAAAATAAGATGCGGCTATTCAATATACAGATTTAACGGTAAAACTACTGTCTTACATTGAAGCGTGATAGACTTACGGACAAATCGACAGACTGATCGTTTTAGAGTTTTATAAAGATTGATGCACGCATGTCACTATGATATCAGAACTAATTAAAATTTTAGAGAACAAATACTTATCAAATTAATTAGATTTCCTGCAGACAAAGCCATAAAGTTTATCTGACAGAATCTTGTCTCAATCTTCGGGGTCAAGTTGCACATCAAACACAGCGACTGTATCACCATTCGGTAAGGTTGATAAAAGTAATACTAATGTTAGAAAGTCACGGAACAATCAGAGATATGTGAGAGTGGTGTATCTTTCTCCCATCTTCTCCGTCGCTTGAAACAAATCTGTTCACATCAATTTTTTCGTGCGGTTGAAATGATTAGACAGGATGAATAAAACAAAAAGACAAATTACGTTCTGGCTATTTTAGTTGGTTAACAATAAATTTTATACTTCAGAAACATACACATATACATACACATATACATACACATATACATATATATATATATATATACATACACATATACATATACTTATTCATATACATACACATACATTATACATATACATATATATATATATATATATATACATATACATACACATATACATATACTTATTCATATACATACACATATACATATACATATATATATATATACATATACATACTCATATACATACACATATACATATATATATATACATACTCATATACATATACATATACATACACATATACATATACATATACATATACATATACAAATAATTCCAAGAAATGAGTCAATAAGTCCCGGGCCTAGCTAATAAACGAACAACTTTTGAGCAAAATTCTACTTTATTCATCAATATAGTCTTTTTCGATGGTGACACACTACTTCAAACGCTTCTCTAACAATCTGATACTTTTTTCGTAGAACGATTTGTCTTAGGTCTGAATTTCCGATAAATCTTTTTCATCGGAACGAAATCTCTTTCCCTGGTGAATTATAAAAAAAATCAATATCAGCTAGTAGCCGCTGGAGGCCATATCTGAAAAATCTGGTGGCTCTGAAAGCAATTCAGATTGCGATTCATATTATTTTGGCCAGCGTTGTCATCGACTTGTGTATTGTCTTGGTGAAAATGCATTTTTTTCAACTTCCTTTGTGGTCATTTTGGCGATGTCCTTCTTCAAACGAACTAATACTGCTATATAATATTCGTTGTTCATAGTTCTTTCTTTCTGAAGGTAATCGATGAATAAAATCCTCTGCGCATCCCAAAATACAGAGGTAAAAAAATGTACCTGCTAATATTTCCGTTGCTTTGGAAAGTTTTCATCTGATGGTGTTCACTCAACAAACTGCCGATTTCACTCCAGGGTGAAGTGGTAGATTCATGTTTTAATCATTGTCACATATTGACGCACAAACATTTTTTTGTTACGTTGAAACATTTGCAAACAACGCTCTGAATCGTCTACGCGTTTGTGTTTTTGATCGACTGCGAGCAAACGCGGCACCCACTTTGTAAAACAACTTTTTCATCGACAAA
>OY744532.1:2067500-2187500 GCA_963556195.1 Sepiola atlantica | reverse complement strand
CATATCTGTTGTAATCGATAATGCCGGTGAGTTCATGTAAAAGTTGTGATTATAAACGATTAAAAGTGATTCGAAATGAGTCAACATAATTGTCAGTTTTATTGTATTGCAAAAACGTTTGATATACAACTAAATGTGTCTATATTTGTATTTGTTATAGATAAGTAATGTGGTGTCTCCATTTCTCTCTCTCTCTCTCTCTCTCTCTGTTGCATAGCCCCTCTGCTTTGGCCGCGGCAGTTCTCATTCTGTATTCTCGTCCCGGAACGGGCCGTGGCAGTTCTCGTTTTATCACTCGTCATTTTTAACACTATAAATCATATAGTTTGCATACCTTTAAATTTCTCCCTCGCCGTGTAGAGGGTGCGCCGTCTAGTGGTTGAATTCTTTCTTCTTTCTTTCTGCCGTGAACCACGCTGCTGCAACACAAAATCTCCATGACCGACTCAGAAGACAAAGAATCTTTTTAATTTAATTTTTGTTTCATTTCAAGCGTTAGTTATCCGTCAGTTGGCAGATATTCACTAACGTCGAAAGAGAGAGAGAGAGAGAGAGAGAGAGCAAATTACTGCTTTCGTAATAACTTATCAATTAAGTCCTTAACTATTCGTGGAGGGGGGGAAAGAGATATTTCACCTGCATTTTCTTAGGGAATTAATTCCTTTAATCAAATTGCGGACCACATCCTAAATCACGTCTGATAGGTTTGCCTCCAAAACCCAGACTGACTAAAACTCTGCTTCCCACGCAAAGGCCCGTGACGTCACAGAGCTTCTATCGCATGTGCACATTGATCCTTGATCTGAGGTCTCGCCACGCGATGACCTTGTCATGTCTGTGAGCTCCGACTGTGAGAACAGCCCTATTCTGCACTCGACTGCACGGGTCCACTTGCACTAATTCGCGCAAGTCAAACCAACGATTTCCAACAGATACGCTCATTCCCATAGGGACATTATGCAACATCTCTCCTTCTCTATCTGTATATTTAGTTTTCTTTTTTGTCTTAAATTGTTTACGTGTAGGCGTCACTCCATCTGTTCGCTTTATTCGTTTCCCTGACGTAACACGTTAGCTTTGACCCCAGTATCGTCATTCGATCAGAGAGGGAATTAAACATCAATAATATCTACCAATAAGAAAGCACAAAATCGTCGATACTTTTTAAAAAAATGTATATAGATAGGTGGCTCAGTAGTGGTCGACCTATTAAATGCCGCTAATTGATAGAAAAATATCCCTTTCTATGTTTTAAGAAATAGCGCTTTTAACCGATGGTTATCAAACTAAAATTAAAAAGTTGATACGATGCGTTAGACATAACTCTTCATAAAGATGAGATTTTTTAAAGCGTTTATCAGTCCGGAATTATTTATTTCACTAAGAATATATGGGTCTATCAGACAGAGTAGTTTACGTTTATATTCATCATAGATAGAAGTCTACACCCTTTTCATGCCACACAACAGTTCATGGGGGTTTCAGTAACTGGACTTAAGTGTTAAAATTTACTATCAAAATAGTTATCTGTGTATCTAAATTTAACTACTCTAAATGTGTATAGTGTGTTTATATAATTGAACTATTAATTTTAATATCGAGAGCAAACACGACTAATGCGAATTCATCTAAAATTTCAATTAAAAAAACATACATTATTAATAAAAGAAATTACATTTAAATATACAAAAATAATATTAGTGTAAATTGAGAAAAAAACGAACAATGGCGGGAGCATGTAAGGCCAAACATAATACAAAAATAAATTTGAAGGTATATGAGAATATTTGTGCGAAAATACCACAATGAATTAATGATGACTCCTTATTTAAAACATGTAGACAATAAAACTCTTTTTTATATTTATTTCGCTTCTATTTGTGATTAAATAATGACTTAATTCGAATTATTTTTTCAAATAATCATGTTTTTCTTGCTATTATTAAATAAGTAAGCTTACACCAGTGAATATGAGAGAAGTAGATATTTTTGCCACAACATCAACTTTGTTTAACGATCGCTATTTATTGCTAGCTTCCATTTTGCAACTATCCTGTCCGATATGGTGACTACTTTATGTTATGAAGCCTCAAAGGCAGAAGTGAATATTAACCTCGTTCAAAAATATCTTCAAAGCAATTTCCTTTTGAAACGTAATCCAAAGTCGTTTCGCATAGATATCATTATTTTGGAATTAACATTTCAAATGAACTTTCTTTCTGAGAATTGTTCACGTTCTCTATTATTGTATCTCAGTTTCGTTTGCGAGTGGGTGTAGAAGAACGATGCCCATTGATAGAATTCAAATATCATTTCCTTTCCATCGCTTTTATAAACACAGAAGATGAGGTTTCACAAATATGAAGCCATGACTTAATAATTCATATGTTAACCCTGCATCATGTTAGATAATAACAGAATGAGATATACTAAAATATTTAGTTGATGGTGCAAGATAACGTGCAATTCTTTCAAAATAACCAGTCAGTCAAACAGTTCGTGATACGTAGAGCTCGATGCATGTGGCCCTGGGAAAGATTATACCGTAATTCTATTCCCCGCTTCTTTTATTCCAGCTCGTACGACTAGTTGGTCTAGTGGTCTTTATCAATTTGCATTTTTGATACCTTCAACTTATAACTTTGGTTTTTGCAAGGCTAAGGCTAATAGTAATCTCCTATCTTTGCGATAAACATATTTGTACTTGTTAGCTCCTTACATCAAGTAGCTTCATACCTTGTCTGGAGCGATTTCCATAAAAATTGTTTTAATAAAACTAAGGGGCTAACCATTTAATTTTGTTTAATCACTAAACATCAGAGAATTAGAAGTTTACAAATTTAACACCAGAGCAAATGTTTTTTTTTAACTCAGAGAATTTAATCTTAGACTATGTACATACTAGATGATTTCTGCGACAAAATCTTAACTTCAGCGTCCTCAAATAAACCTGCGAAAGCTGTTATCGTCCCAGAAAGTGATTTAGTTGCTTCCTTCCTACTGGCGCATTGTTGACGGCGCGTTGTTGACAGCGCTATGTTGGTGCGGCTCTTTACGAAAGAGCATTTTCCTTCCCAGCTACATGCACACAATTTAGACATTCTACTTTAAACTTAAGCCTGAATAAACTATAAGAGAATTCCGTTTCAAAACAAAGCATGAAAGACAAACGAAAATATTACTTTATATTTAAACGTAAAAGACACACAGAAATCTTATTTTTAAAAAATATGGGTAACTAATTGCCAAAAATGGTAGTTCATGCTTAGGCGTGAAATTCAACGAAAATTCTATTTAAAAATTAAACGTGAGAGTCAAAGATCAATGCTACTTTACACTTGATTGTACAAAATTATAATTAGTACTATCTAAAGCTTAAGCGCGAGTTAACAATGACAATGTTGTTTGACAGTTGAGTACAATAGAAAAACGGAAATGCTATTTAAAGCGTAAATTTTAAACTTTACGCTTTAAATAGACTTTCCTAATTCAATCTTAAGGATGAGAAACCCACGAAATTCTATTTAGAAAATTAAGTGTGAGGAACATTAAAACTTAAACGTAAAATCAAACGAAAATTTTATTTCAAATTTAAGTGTGAGGGATATTCAAACTAAAACGTGAAGGTCAAAAATAAATTATAATTATAAATTAAGTGTGAGGGAAATTAATACTTAAATGTGAAAGTCAATCGGAAATATTAATACAAAATTAGGTGTGAACGACATTCTAACTTAAACGTGAAAGTAAAACGGAAATTCTAATTCAAAATTAAGTGTGAGATTAATTCCAACTTAAACGTTAAAGTCAAACTGAAATTCTAATTCAAAATTAAGTGATTGGAATATTTAAACTTAAACATAAAAGAAAAAAGGGAAATGTTAATGCAAAATTAAGCGTGAGGGGTATTCCAACTTAAACGTTAAACTGAAATTCTAGTTCAAAATTAAGTGTGAGGTACATTCAAGTTAAAGGTTAAAGTCAAGCTTAAATTCTAATTCGAAATTAAGTGTGAGGTACATTCAAGTTAAACGTAAAAGGTAAACTTAAATTCAAATTCAAAATTAAGTGTGAGGTACATTCAAGTTAAAAGTAAAAGTCAAACTTAAATTCTAGTTCAAAAGTAAGTGTGAGGTACATTCAGGTTAAACGTAAAAGGTAAACTTAAATTCAAATTCAAAATTAAGTGTGAGGTACATTCAAGTTAAAAGTAAAAGTCAAACTTAAATTCTAGTTCAAAAGTAAGTGTGAGGTACATTCAAGTTAAACGTAAAAGGTAAACTTAAATTCTAGTTCAAAATTAAGTGTGAAGTACATTCAAGTTAAACGTAAAAGTCAAACTGAAATTCTAAATCAAACTTAAATGTAAGGTATATTCAAGTTAAACGTAAAAGTCAAACTTAAATTCTAATTCAAAATTAAGTGTGAGGTACATTCAAGTTAAACGTAAAAGTCAAACTTAAATTCTAATTCAAAATTAAGTGTGAGGTACATTCAAGTTAAACGTAAAAGTCAAACTTAAATTCTAATTCAAAATTAAGTCTGAGGTACATTCAAGTTAAACGTAAAAGTCAAACTTAAATTCTAATTCAAAATTAAGTCTGAGGTACATTCAAGTTAAACGTAAAAGTCAAACTTAAATTCTAATTCAAAATTAAGTGTGAGGTACATTCAAGTTAAACGTAAAAGTCAAACTTAAATTCTAATTCAAAATTAAGTTTGTGTGACTAAGGAAATTTTAAACTAAATCTCGTATCATCGACGAAAATTCTATAGAGATCAACATTATAGGTAAGAGACCAATGAAAATGCGTTTACAAACTTCAGTGTGAAAGACAAACAGAAATTATATTTCAAGCTTAAGCATGGAAAACTTGAAAAAATGCTACTTCAAACCACAATTGAAAGACCAATGGAATTGCTCTTTAAAACTAGCGCGACAAATCAAGCGAAGTTTTATTTCAAACTTAAGTGAGACAGGAGTGAAATTGCTCTTTCAAACTTAAATGTGAAATACCAACGAAAATGATAATTCAAAATTAACACTGACAGACTATGGGGGAAAATTACTTCAGACTTAAGTGTGAGGGGATCAACGAAAATTTTATTTAAACCCTATTTATAACATACCGTCTCACGGGCGGTTTCTTCTCATCTCTCTCACTGGTACACAAGGAGCACACTACGTAGTCAGTTTACCCCCTCCCTTCATACGTTACATATCACCAGTCCCTCTCTATTACGTCGCTGATTATCTAAATATGGCAGAATAAATAGGCTAGCTGAGTTTTGTTTGTATTTTATTTGTGTTTTTGTCTTTTCTGGATCGTTAATTTATATCAAACTGATTCAGGCTTGGAACAGTTGCCGAAACAAATCCGAGAGTTTGACCAATTCAAATCGATTCATTGAATTGCAAGTGATTTTCTCTTCGCTCGAACGATTCTTTCTAGATACGATCGCCTTTTGTCGATTTTAGTTTTAGTTTTATAATAATTTGGTTCAATTAATAATTTAATGACTTAACGATATCGTAACAACTAAATTATAACTTTCAAAATCCTCTCATTTGAAAAATGGTATAGTAATAAATTTGAAAGTATTTATGGGATTTTAAGACGTCCGATTGATTTTATTGCAAAACCTATTTGAAATAACATATATACTTTCATTAAATATATTTTAAAAAAATTAATATTGGCTCACACGAAATTAATTAAGAAAAACAAACATCGGGGTGGGGGTGGGCGAAACAAAACAATGGCAACCAAACAAGGTACAGCTTGTTTATATAAAACAAGCTTAGATACCCGTCCCAACTAAAGTCCACAATTAGGAGACACACTAACAGCAAATTGTTGAAAGTAATCCAAACCTGCTATAATAACAATGTGGAAAAATAGAGTTGACTTAATTGAAGTTATAGACGTCGATGAGAGGTTTTCTTTTTGTGGAGTAGAGTTTCCTTTGTAGAGTGGAAAGTTTTGACTGAAATTTCCTTCATTTTGTTTGGAATCTATATGCATCATCAAACGTTTTATCCGTTTTGACTGCAGAGGAAGATGTGTCATGTCTGACCGTCCTCTTAGACCTGCTGTCACTCACTACTTTCTTTAGCTGGCTGATTGGTATGGAAATTCAGAAACTTACGTTATTATGTCATCTGTTGGGGAGGTGTACCTCCTTTTATGCACCCTTTCCCCATTCCTTCTAAACATACTAGCAGGGGCGGGCAACCTTTTCAGAGTAAGGGCAGGATGAGACTTTTAAAAGGAGATCGCGGGCCGGAGTGAAAAACGAAATCTCAGAATTACTATATTTTGTTTACATGAATAAATTGTACAAAAATTGCATTGAACACTCTAAAAATCTGATATTTTTTCTCAGGAGACTCCGGTTTGTGATTTTATAAAAGGCGCCGACGAAGAGCAATTTTGGAATCATAAAAAAATGATGACGGGGAAAGTAGCAAGTTGATCCAGCATTCGTTTTGACACACCTCACATAAGTTCTATGTCTCATGCCCTTTCCTCGTCTCTCGCTTCCTCTTTGCCTCTCTCTTTCTCTTTTTGTATTTTTATCTCATGTCAAGGATTTGAAATTAATAGTTAAAGACAAATGAAATATACATGCATCATCGCTCGCTGATATTTATACATGTTCATCCCACTTTAAATCTTAATCGAAACCTACTTTTACATCTATGTCAGAAAATAATATGAGTTTTACTGGGAGGAGCGCGGGCCGGATTGCAATAATAAAGCATAGCAGGGTAGCGGGCCGGACGCTAAGCCTTCGCGGGCCGGAGGTTGCCCGCCCCTGTACTAGACCATCAACCGATTGGTTTATGCTTTTATGTATATTTCCCGAGTTAATTACAGATCCGAGATTAGACTTCCGGTTACTTAGGTGCGTTTTAGGTAATTCAATTTTGTTTCGTTCAATTTTAGATCATTCTTTTGAGTTGAACGCGCATTTTTGACCAATGAAAACTCAGCCTAATCTATTTATCAGCATCGAGTGATCTGAAATATCGGGTGTGTTTTTAGTGCTATTTAATCAATATCGTTGAGGGTGTTTGTGTCCAAATGCAATCAATTTGATTTTTCTGGTTGTTTGGTGATGTGTGTGTGTGTGTGTAAACTTGTCTTTAACTTTGTATTGGATATTATGAAGTTGTTGTTTTTTTTTCAAACATGTACACGAGATAATTCTGTATTATTTGAGGAACGGAGTTTACATTTTTATTCTTGCAGAAGAAATAAAATCAGTTGTAAAAATATCCAATAAGGATTCCCATCTTTATCATGAACGTTTATAAATGGAAAACATAAATAATTTACAAACGGAGGGAGATAATTAATACCAGACGTAAAGTTTGTAGGTAGAAAAGCTTTGACATAGTAAATAGGCACAAAGACGCACATATGTTAGAGAATTATTGATTTATTAGCAGGGCTACCTGGCGCTTCCCGATGGCATGGTTCAAACCATTGAAAGCTTGAAAATAGTCTGTTACATTTTGAACACATCTCTCTCATTCAAATCCATATTCTGTCTCTGTCTCTGTCTCTGTATCTGTCTCTGTATCTGTATCTGTCTGTCTGTCTGTCTGTCTGTCTGTCTATCTGTATCTGTATCTGTATCTGTATCTGTATCTGTATCTGTATCTGTATCTGTATCTCTCTCTCTCTCTTTGATTAAAGTGCAAACTTTAGCAACTTGTTCAAATTAATCAAAAGAACGAATAAAAAAGAAAGAAAATCATGTTGAAATGACCCGACTGTTTTACCTATTTTCAACGTTATTTTTAGAATAGTAACCAGAAATAATGAGGTCTTTTTTTCTGACCACTTCCTTCGTGCTCTAACCTTATAACTTCTAAGTCAAAGTGAATGAACTATGCGAGTATTCTGTAATGGTTACGATTAGGTACTGAATTTCACTTCCGGTTGCGACCTTTCAGATGTAAGACAGTGTCAAGGAAGAAAATGTTCCTCATGATAACTTACTTAAGAAAATTAAACCTTTTTCATTGAATCTCTGGCGGTATATTGTGTTTATTAAATTGTTAAGTGAAAGCACAGAATAGTTTTTTTAAGTCCCCTCCCCATGTTAATAATAGTTTTCTGAATAATAACGTTATTATTTAGAAAGCCATACTTTACATAGGAAGTGGGCTTTTTAAAAACTATTCTGTAATTTTACCGAATAATTTAATAAACAAAAGATACCGTAAAAAAAATTTTTTTCCAAACAAATACTCATTTTCTTTTTTTACAATAACAGTTTATAATGAACTAGACCACCCGTGACCCGTTGGGTCAGTTTGTTATATTAGCTATGGAATTCATGTATGAGCGTGACACTTGTGACATAAAGAAAATAGTTTTTTTTTACATAACAGAAGCATTTCTATGAAAGTATATTAAAATGAAAAAAGAATATAGATAGATTTCTATGAGTCGTTCTGTTTATTATAATTGTTTTTTTTTTAAATTACAGTTACTGAATTATAAGTGGTTGGTTAGGGCGATTTGAGAAAGGAAGGGAGTACAGCAAGCTTTCTCGCGTACGTAACGAAAACAGAGGGAGTAGGAGTGGTGAAATCTATGAGAGGGAAAGTGGGAGGTGGTTTCGTTCACCGACCGCTAGTATGGCTGATATTAATAATGAGTGTTGTTTTTTTGTTTGTTTGTTTTTGTTTTTTAAAAGGGAGGAGTTTTTTTGAAACTGCGACAGACTTTACGAAGTCCTCCCGTTGAATGTTTTTAACCGTGAAGAAAACAAATAAACTATTTGATGAAATTAAATGAAATTGTTTACAAATTTCCAGAATGAAAAATTTCATGCGTTCGTTAATCATAATAGAGAATAACGGAATTGGAATAACAGATTGAAGACGATGCTATTTACGCATGCGCAACCGGATGTTGAAAACCGGAAAGCTGAAAGCTGATTGCAAACATACAAGAACAATAGAGTTTAAGTATTATATAGATAGATTATATTAAGTATAGTTCACGAGTTTCTTCATGATTTAACGTTATCTTAGAAGAAGATTATCATAATGGACCTTTTTTGCCATGACACCCTCTAGCCGTTTACGAAGCAGCAACCGGAAGTGAAATTCAGTACAGAATCGTAACCAAAACCGAGTATTATTTACTGTAACCAGTTTGAGATCATACTAAATACGAATATGTAAGGTTTGTAAATGTTTTTTGGTAGTTTTAACTTGACACACACCCGGATGAAAATCTGTCTTTCCTCTTTTATTGATGTACAGTTATACATATTGCATATTCTTTATGCTTGGATGGACTGTAAAACATGCTATAGAAGGAGACTGATATATCGTATGCCGGGATTGAACGAGTTGATCCTCTGATAGCTTAGGGTATAAGGATTTTAAAAGAGAGTCAATTAGATAAAAAGAACAACTAGATACATAAAACTGTCATGCAGTATATATAGTATAAAATACTAGGTCTTCCCAACCGGCCTTGCATGAGAGTTTTTTTTTACTTTAGTTTTAACTAGGCTTTCAAAAAGGTATCATTATTATCTTAATGGGATGTTGACATTTAAATTTAATTATTACGGTATCGTTTGGTCATTAAATTATTTTTTTACTTAAATTGTTATAAAATTATAACTAATTCTGTTAAGGAAACGTTGTTTTAATCTCTGTTCATATAATTATGTTATATAATTATTTTATATAATTATTTTATATAATTATTTTATACAATTATTTTATACAATTATTTTATATAATTATTTTATACAATTATTTTATACAATTATTTTTTATAATTATTTTATACAATTATTTTTTATAATTATTTTATATAATTGTTTTATATAATTATTTTATACAATTATTTTATATAATTATTTTATACAATTATTTTATACAATTATTTTATATAATTATTTTATATAATTATTTTATATAATTATTATATACAATTTTTTTATACAATTATTTTATATAATTATTTTATATAATTATTTTATACAATTATTTTATATAATTATTTTATATAATTATTTTATATAATTATTTTATACAATTATTTTTTATAATTATTTTATACAATTATTTTTTATAATTATTTTATATAATTGTTTTATATAATTATTTTATATAATTATTTTATATAATTATTTTATACAATTATTTTATACAATTATTTTATATAATTATTTTATATAATTATTTTATATAATTATTTTATACAATTATTTTTTACAATTATTTTATATAATTATTTTATATAATTATTTTATATAATTATTTTATATAATTATTTTATACAATTATTTTATACAATTATTTTATATAATTATTTTATATAATTATTTTATATAATTATTTCATATAATTATTTTATATAATTATTTTATATAAGAATTTTATATAATTATTTTATATAATTATTTTATACAATTATTTTATACAATTATTTTATATAAATATTGTATACAATTATTTTATATAATTATTTTATATAATTATTTTATATAATTATTTTATATAATTATTTCATACAATTATTTTATATTATTATTTTATATAATTATTTTATACAATTATTTTATATAGTCTCCTAAATGTTTTTTAATTAAATGAGGATTTTCTAAGAATTGTAAAGTCAGTTAAAATGACTATCTATTCGACAGTTGCAATTCTATAAAATTTCAAAGAGTCACGAAATAAATAACACATTTTTCACCTATAAACACAATATTAAAATGGCTGATTTGTTTACGATATCATGACACGTAGAAATTCGAATACTTTTTAAGGAAATAAAGTAAATTCTTTATTGAATTAACGTTTAAAGCCAAACGTCAAACACATGGTTACCTTGGGCTCCTAAACCAAACAAAAAGATTAATTTTTAGAATAATACTTCCCATAATGCACCTCGTCTTCAGGAATGTGTATTAAAAGTTAAATTTATTTGGTCCCCCGATTTATAAAATCTGAGGCATGTCCTCCGTTCCTCCGTCCGTTCCTCCGTCCGTTCCTCCGTCCGTCCGGATTGTTTTCCGCAACCATCCATTGAATTTCTCTAGAAAATTTCCATGAAGTTGTAACTTTTGTCGGGTTAGAGAGTGACATACTCCGATTTAAAAAAAAAATCTGGTTAGCCCCCCAGGGGGTCAAAAGGCCTCGAAATGGCAAAAAATGACATTTTTTGCCCCATAACTTTTCATCCATCCATTCAATTTCTTTGAAACTTGGCCTAAATGTGGAGGCAGTTGTTGCTAACAGGAAATAAGTACTGCTGACTTTGGAAAAAATCTGGTTCGCGCCCACAGCGGGTCAAAAGCCCCCAAAATGGCAAAAATTACCCTTTTCACCCATAACGTTTGATCCATCCATTCAATTTTTCTTAAACTTGGCAAAAATGTAGAGGCAGTTGTTCTGGATATAAAATAAGCATCCTTGACCTCAGAAAAACTTAGGTTCGCGCCCCAGGGGATCAAAAGGGGTCAGAAATGCCCCAAATTGCCCAAATTTATTGCATTTTACACTCGCCACATCGAGTCACATACAGATGGGGGACCACACACGCACGGCTTGTTTATTTACTGTTTTCGAATTTTTCAATTAATATATGGAAAGTAAATTCAATGTAGTTTTAAAGAATCGGTTTTACAGCGACATCGATCGGATGTCTTATGAAACTGTCAAAATAAAAATAGAATTCTGAACATGTAATTTGTTCAATATTATTTTCTTTATGATTAACTATTTCAAATTAATTAGTTAATATATTAATTTAATTAATGGATTTTTATTTTTTAAATTCAGCTAATTACGCTTATATATTTTTTGCACATACACACGGTACCTGATCAGATATCATTATAAATACAATTAGTATCATTTGCATGTAAACTTCATACTTATGTAGATCCACCTGGAAAAGGAAGTGATAATTAAAAATCATAGGAAAGTATATCGGAACTAAACCGAAAATCTTGAACATTGACAGTAGATATTGTTTTTAAAAGAAGCAAATTGAAATCACTGTCAGATTTTTATGACATTTGAAGCATTGATAATGGACGTTACTGAAAGTATGATTAGTTATTTTTGATTTATTGAAAATCTCACCTTTTAAAATAAATGTACCTATGAATAAAATACCAATACTCGATATATTTTGATGAGATTTCGAACATAGATGATAGATATACACGAAATGCTAATAAGCTAGGTTTTATTTATTTTTTAGGGTAGCAAAAGAAGCCGAATCCAACCTTCTAAAAAAGAGTATCCTTGATTTCAAAAGTACTGGATATATGTTTATGAAATTTGCGACATCGATAAAAGATATACAAGAGACTCTAAAAAGCTAGGTTTCATTTATTCTTCAGGGTCGAAAAAAGGACCGACCCCAAACTTGTGAATAAAGATGTCCTTTCATTTAAAAAGTACTGAACATATTTTTAAGAAATTAGCAACATCGACAATAGATATACAAGATACCCAAATAAGCTAGGTTTGTTTGATTATTTAAGGTCGAAAAAGAGTCCAAACCCGACATTTTAAATAAAGGTATCCTTTGATTTCAAAAGTACTGGACATATTTTTAAGAAATTAGCAACATCACAATAGATATACAAAATACCCTAATGATCTATATCCAGCCGTATGAAATGAGTCGTTTATACGAAGTGTATTGTTTCGGTACACAACTTTAAAATGATTGATATGTCGTAAAACAGATTAAACGAACCTAAGCAAACGTGCAAGTTAATTGAAGTTAACCATGGTCATGCATTTATAGTTTTTTAAAAATAATTGAAAAACAATTAAAAAATAAACAATCTGTACGGTATGCACTACAGTTCGAAGCTTTAACGAGTCTATCTTTTTTTTTTAATTTGAAATTATAGCTTTTTAACTTCAAGTTTAATGTAGTTGATTTGAGACTAAAATGTGCGGTTAAATATATGTAAAATAGGTTACAGTACAAATATGTTTATTACAATAAGATGAGAGCTTTCTCTAATTTAATTAATTCACATATATATATATATATATATCTATATCGATATATCTAACATATATACCTATAAGAATTGCATATAGTAGACGTATACCAGAAAAGAATAAAATTAATTACCCGAACAGAACAGTTTTTCAACACTATTATGTCCTGCTTGCCTAGTTTAAAATCAAGATATAACGATACTAAACCTTATGTTTAGAATCTTTATTCAAATTTGAATTAACGACTATTACATGATTTTAAAGGCTTACAGCTGAAAGAGTCTTAAGAAGAAATATAAATGAAGAGAATCTAACTAAATTTGTGTCTAATGAATATGTAATAGATTTTTATCAAAATTGATAAAAGGATTCCAGATATAAGGTTTAGTATCATTATATTGATTTTAATTGCCGTAAGGGATCCTAAAATGGTGCAAAAATTATCTGTTCGAAGAATTAATTTTAACAGTCCTGGGACGAGTATTCTCCTAGTATATATATACACATATATATATATATATATATATATATATATATATATATATATATGTGTGTGTGTGTGTGTGTGTGTGTGTGTGTGTGTATTCCCTTCATAATATTTACTTTTTAGTGGAGCATGGCTTAAAAATCATGTGCATATGTAGTCAGAAACTCCTGTGGGGGACTTCTATTACCCTAGCAAATTTGGAACATATATATATATATATATATATATATATATATATATATATATATATATATATATATATATATATATATATATATATATATATATATATATATATATATATATATATATTAAAAGCGAGAGAGAGAGAGAAAGAAAGAGAGAGGGAGAGAGAGATAATTTAAATTTATAAACAACGTGAAAATGAAGATATAATGTATACCTTTAATTTAAAACCGATCATGAAAGAATTGATGCTCGATATACGAGATAGTGCAATTATATAGACAAGTAGGGGATGGGAATAAAAATTGTAAAAATAGAATATCTATTACGTCTTCAGTTGCTCAAAACAAGGTGTGTCAAATAAAAGATTTATTTTCCTCTCTTAAGCCATCGTTTTTTAAACAATGAAATGCTATCATCAGAGAAATACACCGAGATACGTTGGTAAGGGAATTACTAAAAGTCACAATTCGAAAAGATATAAATATAATATAAGATAAACACAAATATCGAAAGTGTAGAAAATCTCCAATGCAAAGGGAAGAGGGTTAAAATATATGAAAGATTAACCGTTGAAGGCGCTATGAAAATTGTAACAGCAAGTTCAAAAGCGGTAAATCCAGAAAAGATTAGCGTCTAAAATAATAACATCCATTGAATTTTGGAGAAGTCATACTATTAAAGGCCCAGGTGATCTGGTTGAGGGAGGTTGCAATGTAAAAGTTTAGAGTGTAAGTTGTGTATTAAAATCCATTTGAAGGACTCCCATGGACTTTCCAGATATAATTTTTATGGATTTGAATTCTAAAATGAGATAACAAGTAGTTTTCAATCCATACAAAAAGCCAGTTAAATTTTATGGATTTGAATTCTAAAATGAGATAACAAGTAGTTTTCAATCCATACAAAAAGCCAGTTAAATTTTATGGATTTGAATTCTAAAATGAGATAACAAGTAGTTTCCAATCCATACAAAAAGCCAGTTAAATCTTGAGTCCCTGCAGGAATCGAAAAGTTGACTAAGCCGTTATAGAAATTCAAATCCAAATTCAAACACGTTACATTTAAAGAAGCCGAAGATAGCAAAGAAAGTGTTGTGTGAGGGGTTAGACAGGTGATGTACAAAAGTTGACTAGCTCTATATGTAAAAATCGATTTTAAAGCAGGAGGTGATTAAGTAAAATATTAAAGGGACTAGCTTATAATAAGTGATTGCCGGCCACAGAGGTTGTGTCAAAAACGGGGGGTGAGAGTTTAAGATTAATATTAATTAATTAATGATGGGGTTGGCAAAGGGTTAATGTTTGGTACAGGAATAAAAATGAGAATATAATTAAAGTGTAAGGAATTAAAGTTAAGAATAGAAATGAAAATTAAATTATTGTTGAATGTTTAAGCAAATGAAGTAGAATAATCGAAGTACTATCTCAATAGGGAAAAAGAGCTGCGAGTGACAAGGCCAGATAAGAGTATTTAAAACATTACTAATGTTTATGGAGACGTTACTAGTCTCACGATGCTAAGGTGATCAATATATAGAGGCCAGGGTTGGGGTTAGGATGACTAGAAGTGAGTGTGCAAAACAGAAAATATTTAGCATACAATTAAATAAACTGAACTGAATAAGTCATTAATGAGACGAAAGAAAGATATAATGGAAAATCAAGCCATAAAAATGGCTGTCAGTTACAAATATTAAAACTGCAAAGTCTGTAGAGAATTATTTGAGAAAGAAAATAAGATTAACCGTTAATGGAAAGAGTAAAGTATATAGATTCCAAAAAGAGATAAAAGAAGAAAATGTAAGAATAAATGATTAATGGTATAAATGCAATAAGAAAGTGGTAAAATCAAGGTTAGTAAAGATAGCATACTTTAAGTATACATAAATGTAAAAGGTCAAGAATGCTAAGGTGTATGGCATAAAATAGTAAGGTACGTAATGGTAGTGGAATGAAGTTTAAAAATCAAAGATTGAAATTAAAACTGTCAAGATTGAGTTGGAAGATAAAATTATATCTTACAGTAAAAGATTAGTATGAAGATAAATGGGTTAAAAACCATCCATATAGAGTTAAAGAGAGTTCTAAACTTATGGAAGCAAAAAGTAATAGTAGTCTTAAATAGGTGGTAAAATAGAGGTTGGATAAAGACCAGGTAAAGAAATTGTTTCATACAATTGAAGCCAGTCGTTGTAATATTAGTCGTTTGTTAGTTTGGAAAGGATTGGTTATTGGATGGGGGAGGGGTATCAGTTAGAGCTATGAAATTGATATATTTACATTTTCTTTTATGCCTACATGTCAAAAGAAATATTAAAATTAATAATGTTATTACTTATGTCAGCTATGATTATCATAACAGTTTCTAAAGTACATAGTTGGCAGAACCTAGATTCTGGGTTATAGGAACTATATTTTTCAAGATCGACCACTGCAATAAATAAGGGATTTTTACCGTTTACTATTTTTCATTAAATTAGTTAGGGATGTTCCTGCTATTTGGTCGTTATTACATTTAAAAGAAAATATAATGATTGATATGCATTTTTACAGGAAAAGCGCTGGCTCCTATGTAAGTATGTCTTTCATATGGAATGGTTATTGCATTAGATGTGGTATTTATAGTAATAGATGTGCCTTGGGTGTGAATGCTTAAATTGTGATTAGAGAGTAAGTTGGAATTGATTGTTAGGGACACTATATTGGGTAGAGAGGTTTGAGCAATATTGTTTTTAACTGGTAAAGACCAGTGGGTAGTGTTTTAAGTAATATGTTAGATATCGTAGTGCGGTGAGAGCTTAGAATGTGCAAGGTTATCGGGTAAGGGAGGTGTACGTGTATAGGTGTTACTTTGTATATTAGCGTTGCGAGGGACTTGTTTCACAGTGCATTACTATATAACGTCACTATGTATACAATCGTTTTTACCGGACATTCTCTAAATTTCTGGCAGTTAGAATTATTTGAAAGAGACATTGGGGATACTAGAGACTGTTCAGATTTAATTTTCTTATTGTTAGAAGTAATAATGGTTTGCGCTATGTAAGGAATTGTAGAATAGAAGTTTTTAAAGAATTTTTGTTCAGAATCTTGTTATACTCGTATCCATGCGAATGCTTGCAAGATTTTTTTTTTTAATTAAAGAATTTATTAGGGTATTAGTTTTATCATTGCTATTGTATAATTAGTAAAACCAAAGGTTGTTCTTTTTCTTTAGTCGTTTATATGGTCTAGTTTTGTTGTTGTTTTTTTTTTGGAGGGGGGTTAAGTTGTTAGCTGTTGTTAGTAGGGTTTCTGAGTCTGTTTTTATAAGCGTAACTATTCGCAGACGCTGTTGTATTCTTCTGTTTTCTATATTTTACCGCATTTTTATGTGTAATTATGCTCAAAGGTTTTTTTACCGTAGAATGGAGTTGTATTCATATGTAATTTTAATCATTGTAACATGAGTTAAGTAAAGCGTTATTGTAGAAATTCGAATTTGTGTCTAAAATTGATTTATTAGCAGATAGTTTAGATATTATGTTGGAGACTGTGGTTACTATGGACTTGATGATGGGTTTTAAGTGGTTTGAGAACTTATACACGTAAAATAGTGTTAGGTTTTGTTTATGGTAAGAGATAAATGATTCAGAGTTAGGGTCTAGCGTTAAGATAAGGAAGTTAAATGTCCTCTTCTCGGGTTCTAGGATGTTAGATTTCCCAAAGTTTGTAAAGAAGATATGTAGATTCTTATGGTTCTATTGTATTGTCTAGGTCACTCCCTGGAAACAAAAACGTGCATCATCTCTGTACAACCCACTCTGAAAATGTGCAATTTTAACCTTAATTTCCCGTAATAAGTATCGACCAACTAAATCCTAATATATGTATATATATATATATATATATATATATATATATATATATAAATATATATGTATATATATATATATAAATATGTATATATATATATATATATATATATGAGAAATGAAGAATGAGAGTAATCCGACGTAATGGGAAATGAAAAAGGAAAACCAAAAGATGTTTTTTGTATGTATTTATCAACGTTTCGTCTTTATTTGTAAGACTTCTTAAAATTATCATCCTGAAGAAGTCTTACAAATAAAGACAAAACGTTGATGAATACATAAAAAAATATCTTTTGATTTTGCTTTTTCGTTTACCATATATATATATATATATATATATATATATATATATATATATATAGAGAGAGAGAGAGAGAGAGAGAGATAAGGAGATTAAAAGAGAGAACATAGCTCATTATACACCCTATTACTTTATAACTATATGTAGAGCTATAGGATGTGTAATGAGCTATGTTTTGTTTATTTTTCAGATAAATGAACGAAGCAGGATCCACTTTTTAAAAATACCTGTATTTATTGAAGTTTCCCTGTAGTTCTTACAATCCTGTTGCATGTGGTATTATCTGACACGTCAACTTGGGCAACGCCGAGTAACTCTGCTGGTCTAACAATACTTATATAGATCTTTGAAGATTTCGAATTTGTCACTGTCTGTCGTTCTGTGTATTGCTATTAAGCTTATTTTAGTCTTCGAAAACTATCGGCAAGAGAGAGTATTAGTTTTAATCAAGTTATCATAGAGAGATTCGCTATCGAAAACGACCATCATACGTCTCCCATTAGAATAGAAATAAAGACAAGGTTCTCCTGGGGCTTGAAACTCCATCTATCATGTTGACACGGCCGTTAGCCACTTGTGTATTAGTACGCTGTCATAATTAGAGCCTTTCACCTCAGTAGAACATGACTCAGCGCTTTTCAACTAATACTAAGAATAACACGTTGTCACATCCATCATCTTTCAATACGGTGTCTACATCTTAATCGATGCTGGTGATATTAAAGCCGATTAACGTTTATAAGACGATCGATGAAGTCGTACAAAACTAATGCGAAAATGCAATAAATAAGACCTCAATAATGGTTGCAATGATATGGAGAATTGTGGATACTGATTATTAGGAAAAGGTTATGGTTTTGTTGATGGTCAACAGACTTGTGTCATACACGGAATGATGGATTGTTTGGGGATATCAATAGCTTCACCTCTGCAAACAGACAATTTTGTATGAGGAAAACATCAGGAAATAAAATGCGGATCATATTGGGTGGAGAATTAGGATAAGAATGTAATAAAATTATGCAATGCAAAAGAAGCAAGTAAGAAATACATTGATGAACGTACAACTGAGTTGAGTTAGACATTACTAGAGACAACCACGGCGCACGACATGTGTTAGGTGTTATCAGATAATAGGAAGTAGTGATGCAACAGATCAGTGAACAAAAAGTAGAGAAGACTACTGGGTGTAGAGGGCACTACTTCTCCGATTCTTTCTCTTTCACTTTTTAATGAATAATTTCTCTCTCTCTCTCTCTCTCTCTCTCTCTCTCTCTCTCTCTCTCTCTCTCTCTCTCTCTCTCTCTAGAAATATATAGTTAATATATATAATGCGTGTATTTAGGCAGCATTTTCTCATTCATGCAAACATTGTTAAAATAGCGATACCTTTTTTTATTTTTTTTTCAATTTTTCTAATAAAAGTAATCAAAAAAATGGATAAGAGATACGTATATGTCACAAACGGTTTCGATTTCTCTTAGAACCATATTGATGTACTGAAAGCAAAATGAACTAAAAAGCTAGAGAAATGGAAAAATAATTGCTTTAATTTAAACAAAAAATACAATGTGAAGTCGTTCTTGTATATGCTCGTCACTCCGCTGTATTTCTACAAAATTCTTCCCCTTTTCCAGCTTTTTCATCCATTTTGCTTTCGACACCTGAAGATGTTTCGAAGAAGAATCAAAAACGTGTGTGACATACGGGAAATTTGCTATTTTTTAAAAATTATTTCAACACAAAAGAAATCGTGAAAAAGGTATAGTAAAACAGACGAAATCTAATTTTTAACAATGTGTGCATGAATATATATATATATATATATATATATATATATATATTTACATATATTGATAAGAGCGTAATATTAGAACGCTGGCGTACGTAGGTATAAATAATGCAATATTTAGTTGTAACTATTATTATAATAAAGCCCCTATTTAGAAATTAAAGTTGAGCACTATTTGGAAGAATTAAAAACAGACTGTCACTTAGCTATATGCAAGGTTCCGATAACGTTCGTTGAATCCTGTAGACTGTCTTCTGGTTTATGAACGTATTATTTAGGCATTACATATAACTTAATTGTTCCTGTATTACGTAATAATTTATGATACGGAAGCGTCTTGATTGACTCTGTGAACCGGGTTCGCGCCCTTTGTCATTTCTTACACTAATGAGAGATTAGGCTTGAAAATCTGGGGTATGTAGGTATAAATAATGTAATATTTATGTGTAAATATTATATGGGTCTCGGTTTCGAAACGAATCTCGTTAGGTCAAGCCGCACTGATAAGTCGTAGAGAAAAAAGCCGCGTTAGTTGGTAAGTATATATATATATATATATATATATATATATATATATATATATATATATATATATATATATATTTATATATATATATATATATATATATATATATATATATATATATTTATATATATATATATATATATTTATATATATATATATATATATATATATATATATATATATATATATATATATATATATATATATATATATATATATATATAGGGTGAGCCAAACGTAGGTGAACAGTAAAAAACATTATTTGTCAAAGCGTAAGAGGCAGACTTTAAAGCTGCGTAAAGCAAAAAGGAAAACAGTTTGAACACTTGCGTTGATAAATAACATTTAATTTTCATTAATTTAATTGTTTTATTACATGTAATTGTACGTATAAGTGATCTCTAAATAAATGTTTTTTACTGTCCACCTACTTTTGGCTCACCCTGTATATATTTATATTAATATTTGTAGCGGTACAAAATTATATTATTGCTATATAAAAACCATATTTATTTTAAAACATGGTGAATTAAAAAATAAAGACTAACACAGCACGTTGCCCGGTTTCGAACCTTGCTAACATATGCCTCTAATTTTAATATCAATTTATTATCTATTCTCAGTAACACTCTTCCTTTCATGTGAAGATTCTAGAAACCATTTTTATTAAGTTAATACGACCTTCTTTTTGTAAGAAAAAAAAAATCTCACACTTAATGTAGTTTCTATTGTATTCAATTCTTTCTCCTTTCCTTCCCTATAATCTCCATAGAATGTGCTCCTCTAAATCCTCGATTATGCTCTGTTCAGCGAGGTTAAAAACCAGTCAGCTTGCCTTTCAGCCTTTCATCATGTTGAGAATAAATATGGTTTCATATAGCCATAATATATATATATATATATATATATATATATATATATATATATATATATATATATATTTGTTTTGTTTATAATCTATGTACGTATACGTTTCGTCCTTTATAATTGTTGTGGCCCTGTTAAAGGGACCGAAATGAAGACACGAACACGGTATAAAGTAGTAACAAGTGTATTAAGAAAATAGAGTACAGACGGAAGAAATATGTGTCTGGTAAGTAGAGTTCGACAATCTTACTGGATTCCGCGACAGTTAATTGCCGTTGGCATTTATTGAGTAAAGAGGAAGAGTCCATGTGGTACATAGGTGAGTCACCATAACAATAATCGGGTATCATCAGCATAGATATATTACTATTCACTACTGGTCATGAGATTCCGAGTATTTTACAACTCATATCCCGACATCTAGAACCACTGGGCCACCGCTGAATAGCGAATAAACAGTGATAATTTTACCATTTTATCCGGCGGCTTGACGTCATAAGAGCGTTCGATTTAATGAAAGGAACGATACATTTATAGCTAGCGACGTCATGCTGTGTTAATACTACACTTACAGTGCCCATTTAGAGGGTGTTTCTCGGAGCTACAGATTATCAATATTTGTTTTGTTTATTATCTATCTACGTTACGTTCCGTCCTTTATAATACGGACTCATCAGTATCGAGATATGACTATTCACTACTGGTCATGCGATTCAACCCCCTGGATTCCAAGTATTTTACAACTCAATTCCCGACGTCTAGAACAACTGGGCTATATAGCTCAATAGTTTGAGGTCAGGGCTCTGATCTCATACTATTGAGCTGTTGTCATTAAATTATGTTATAAAATTTATATTTAAATATATATAAAAAATTCTAAATATGAATAAAAATACACACACAAACACACACACACACACACACACATATATATATATATATATATATATATATATATATATATATATATATATATATATATATATATATATATATATATATATATTTATTTATTTATACTAACTTAGTTCACCCCAAACAAGGCAAGTTGCCATTGTAGACGTAGGGGCTATTGAGAATTAGGGTGAAAGTTTAGAGGGCCGTACTAAATTCGGAGCTGTGCAGCGAGATGCTTATTTACATTAGTTTTAGATTTCTGCACTCGGGGAAAAAGAGAGCAGGGAGGAAATTCCAAAGGCAGGCAGCTCAAGAAAAAAAAGCTATTAAAAAAGAAAGGTCTCAGGAAACGGGGGACCACGACAGTAAATGGATGGGATTTAGCTGATTGTCAAGCTGGTCTAGTGTATAATTTCGTCGAGTGAGCACCAGATTAACAAGTTCATCGGAGAACTTTCCATTACTTGTAAAAAAGGCACAAGGATGAACATTGCGGTAATGGAGCTTGGTAGATGGTGAGATTACTATTAGATTAGATATTCTTTTAGGGGCCTTGTCTAAGAGGGGGAGACGGGTGGATGGTGCGCCCGATCAGATGTGACAGCAATACGCTACGCATGGGCGGATGGTGGCTTTGTAGAGATATAGGATACAGTAAAGTGTTAGAAGTTTGTTAGCATGGTAGAGGGAACACACTTTATTTGCAACAGCCTTGGCACTGTATTCTATGTATGTGTTCCAATTCATGTTATCTGTGAATGTTGGGCCGACGAGTTTGAACGTTGGACTCTCAGATCGGGTGCTATTCGCCATGGCGATCGGTGGTTGAAGAGGTCTCTTGCAGTGGTTGATGAAAGGAGTTTTGTCTTAGCAGCATTGAATGTTACTATCCATTTATGACTCTATTTTACTACAGAATGGGGTCACTTTCTAAGGATGCAGCCATTGCCTAGGATATGTGCGCGTCTGTTCTACCCACATGACCAGATTAGAGAGTAGTGTCGTAAGCAAATATACCCATCTCAGACACAATGTGATCAGGGAAGTCGTTTATAGAAATTAGAAACAATAAAAGTCCAAGCATCAATCCCTGGGGTACACCTGCATGTATGTCATGTTATTTGGATTAACAACCATCGAGGACAACCTTTGGTTAGGAAGTATATAATTATATTAAATATTCAAGTAATATCATATGAATTAATTTTTACGAGAAGACCTTTACGCCACACCTTGTAAAAGGCTTTAGATATATCAAGATCTACCACACTAGTTTCACCTGCCTTTTCCAGTGTATACTATATGCGTTCAGATATGACCGTTAGGATATCTGCAGTAGACCGTGCTTACCTAAATCCATATTGATGGTCAGAAAGAAGTTAAGCATTAACGAGGTGACGGACGATCGCTCGATTGATTAAAGAGTCGAAGATTGTAGCGAACAGCGAGTGTAAACTGATAGGGGCGATAATTCTGGAAGTCAGTTCTATCTCCAGAATTCTGGAAGACTGGTACCACAGAAGCAATTTACCAGCTATCAGAGAAGCAAGATTCAGCAAGGTATTTGTTAGAGAGTTTGGAGAGGACAGGGGCCAGTTCAGCAGAGCATTTCTTTGTTACGATTACTTGTATAAGATAAGGCCCATATGATTATGAAATATCAAAGTGTTTTATTATGTCCCGGACATGAGATGGGGAGATAGTTAAGTCATCAAGTTACTAGAGAATTAAGATATGATGTATATTTTTTAAGCAAAAATTGATGCTCGATATACGATATAGACCAATTACATAAACAAGTTATTACTTGTTTATGTAATTGCTCTATATCGTATATCGAGCATCAATTTGTTGTGTAAAACACGGTGTTTTTAATAAATGAAATGTTATTTTTACTTCCTGAAGCCATGGCTTTAAAAATGATATATTATCGTAAGAATAAGACCAAAAGATACGTTGGTACATAGGAAATTATATAAACTAAATATAGCCTGCATTGCTACCCATTACGCTAAGAAGTTGTCTTCTAGAATCCTTAATGATCGGTTAATTAGTTTTGGGGTGAATCCTGTACAAATATAAAAAGTAAAATTCAAAAAAATTTAAGAGAAAATATACGGAAAAAATTACTATTGAAAGTACCATTCGTGTTCGTAGAATAACCGATGTAGATAATTCGAATCACGTTTAAATGGCTTTTAATACGTCACTGACATCCTAGATTTTCACACACCGCAACTTTTTCCAACTGGACGAATCTTCTAACTCAGTTAATGGTGTTTGGTTATCGAAAGCTTCAACACATTTCTACACCTGCAGATGCGAATTCATTTCCGAAAATCGCACTGGATGTTACCTTACTTCAAATCTGCTTCTACGAACTCTTATTGTATCTTCGACTGTGATATTTTGCCTATATTTTCTTTTAACATTTCATCTTGTGTTTATTTCGATATCTTTTTAAATTTTGACTTGTGGTGATCTCACGTCTACCAACTTATCTGTTCGCTCTCTTTTGACAATAATCTATATATTTTTTAAAAGCCATGGCTTAAGGAAGGTGTAATATAATGTCGATTATTTAAGACCCATTGTTTTGAACAACTGATGTTTTACTAGATATTGCACTTTGCACAATTTTATTCTCGTTTTTTACTTGTTTGTATATATATATATATATATATATATATATATATATATATATATATATATATATATATATATATATGTCTAAAGAAGCTTTGAGTTATTTTAAACAAAAAGACAAAAAAAAAGAAGATAAAAAAGAACAAAATGCAGTTAAAATTCCCAGAGAAACTAACTAAATCCAAAATAGTGCAGACTTAACATTCGTTGGAAAATTCATAAATAGATAAAAATATATAATAGTAAGTAAATAAAATAAAAAGGGGGATTAAGTATCTAACAGTGAAACAAAAACAGGAGACCTTAACCGAGGCATCTAATATAAACACGGGGATCATCAGCTGTTTACCATGTAACTGTTTCGGAGATTTAAAAACAGGACAGTTATAATATGCATGGCTCTCCAATGATACTGATCAATATATATATATATATATATATATATATATATATATATGGGGGGTAAACTCCGATAAATAAACTCTAAAACAACTTAAATTAATAGTTTGCATTTGGAAATACAACTTATAGGCGTAAATCTTGGGAATACGAGCTATGTTCAGATTAATTTAGTTCTATATAAATAAAGGTAAGTAGAGTAAGGGGCTTGAATACTTCGGTAAAATTTAAATATTCAGTGTTTTGATGAAATTTTTTTCACAATCTATTTAGTTATTTTGAAATGTGACATCTATTAATAAATATATACTCAAAATTTAAGTGAAATAAACTCCCATTTTAAATTTCCAATTTTCATAAAATTGTATCCATATTTCTTAGACACAAATTGCAAAATTCATTGAATATTATATTTTTAAGCCCCTATTTAATTTTAGACAGTTTTCAAGACGCAAAATACTATCAGGATTCTTTATCGACATTTTTATAATGATTCTAGGCATAAGGTTCAGTAACATACATATTTTCTTTAAGAGGGCATACAAGAAAGCATAGAAGTGGTTCAAAACTGTTTTGTTCGACTAATTTATTAGCATTATTAGTATTATTAGTATTATTTGTATTGTTAGTATTATTAGTATTATTAGCTAGCAGAATATCTGCCATTAGAACGAGTATTCTATATAAAAAAAGAAAAAACCTGTGATTATATCATAGGAAACTATAAATAAAAAGTATTGAAATAATGGAAACGGCAACAAACGTGATTTGAATTACCGACATCAGTTATTCTACTCGTAATTTGAAAGTTAACATTCGAATGAATAACATACCAGAATAGAACATCTCGGATCAGGTTACTCATAAATGTTCTTTGGAGTTAAAATGTAGAGATGTGAAACGACTGTGATCAAAACAAATAGATGTGCACAGAACAGACCTATAGACCCGCGTAAATCAAGCCCCGAAAGCCAAGACAATACCAATCTATGGGGTGCAATATCCATCGGAACAGATACTACACTTTGATCTTAGCCAAAAAATATGAGAGTAGTGAACAGATGGAAGAGTTCTATCACAATAATCGATGATTGACCAGAGATGATTTATTCAACATCTAACAAAGCAAAGTTCACTCTTCGTGATCAGAGCCATTTACTTCCAGAATCCCATCGTATAACTGGACAATGTTATATCCATATATGTGTCCGGGATATTGCCAAACTTATCAAGACGTTTTTGTGCCAGGAAGTCCTGACAACAACTTAGTCATTGATAGCAAAAATCATCTACCGAAACATACTATCTATACAAAGCTATTAAATCGTTGCTTAAAGGAGAAATGCTTTCCATTTCATTGGAAAATGTTTGTCTGCTATTTTTTTCTTGAAAAAATACTAATGATCAATTTTTGTCATCTCAATAGATAGATGTCAGTTTCCTATTCGTTATAATAAGTTGTTTTAGTATGTTGGTTAATAAAGAAGTTGTTAATCACTTCAGCAAAAGCAATATACTTAGTAACAAGAAATCGGGATCAATGAATCTCCCGATGGGTGGGGGGCTGTTTTCTAGGATAATAGATCTCGACATATCAAAGGCTTTAGTATTAGGTCTGGCACAAAGGTTAGCTTCAAAGCTCGCAAGCTCTGGAAAATCTTGCACTGTTTTGGAACTATCATGTATAAGATTTTAGAGGTGTAAAATAATTTACTCTATCAATTAAGAAATAAACAGAAGATTTTTGGATGAGTAACATATCATGCAATGTGACTATCACGTTCGGAAAATATATTGGGACTAAGATATCGAAGATCCTAAAACTTATTTATGTTCTGTTATCGCTCTTTATCAATCCTGCTGGTCGCCATCTTTTTTCGGTGATGCATGCTCTTCAACTGGTGGGTTTATACTAAATAAGATAACAGTTGTTTTGGTTATATTTCCTATTTATTTAATTTTTCTCCAGGCCCTTAACAAATTCGCAGAGAAGCATAGCTTTCAATTTAATTTTACCTCAAGCCACATTCCTGTTCGTGTAGGATGGGTTATTACTAACTAGTCGCTATTTCGCGTCTTCAAGTGAATTGGAGAATAGAGCTATGGGATCTTCTCATATCTCGCTCTTAGGAATTCGGCTTCAGTTGATATAGTAATATTAAGATTATTTACCCAAAATTTAATAAGTAAGCAGTTTGAAGATGGTGAAGAATTCCCTAAGAGATATTAATTCGTTTTGGGGCATTCCTGTTTGTTATAAGTTATATATGGTGTTATATTTCACGTTGTACCTAGGAATTAAACTATACCATTTGCCATGCGAATAATTGGACAATGTCTTTTTAAAATTTTTAATATAATTTCAAAACTGCAAGTATTCAGAAAGATATTTCAAAAATCAGTAATAATAATCTTAGACTTGGGTTTTCTCTTTGCTGCTCTAATCGATAATATAATCAAAATCTAAGGAAATCAATAAAAACAATTCGTCGGACATTTTTATCGAGATTTGTTCCCGAATATTTAATTTACACAAAAAAGATAGTTTTTCCCTAGAACGACATTATTTATAAAAGTATACAATTTAAAAAAATAAATACAATTCTTTTTAACCTTAAATTTAATTATAATATTAATAAACAACTGAATTACATTGAAAAACAAAATTAACTGTTGTGATGGCAACCACTCATTTGAATATACGAATAACGTTACACTATAAATGGCAAGCCTAGGTTGGCCTTAGTGTGTGTTACCTAAATGCCACCGGAAGTGACGCCGAAGAGCGTACATGTCCTCCCACCAAGACTCTCTGACTCGACACCTTCATTTGTACATACTGTAACTATACCTTTTCTTTAATACACTTATTATTGCATTCTCCTTGTTGTTTGCGTCTTCATTGTATTCCTCACTAATTATTGTTCAACCTTGCAACCACAAAATTAACATTTTTAAAAACTTAGGAAAGTGAATATTAAATAGCTGTTGTTGTAATACAAATTGCGTTCGTAACAGTAACCCTGCGGTAACTTTGTCGATCGCCGCTTCCGTTTTCTTTTACAGACATGTAAATAATAGCGTCGCTAGTCTTCCATTCACTCCTATATTATTTTACTGTCATTGTACTAAATTCAACTTTTTTATAAAAAGAAGGTAGATAAGAATGTTTATAAACAAATACGTTTGTTTTTATGGTTTGAAAGGACGTCTCGAAACTGTTTGATATTCTACAAATTCTTTTTCGGTAAATTTCGATCAATCTTAAGATTTCATAAAATTAGAAAGAAATGTATAATCAAAATAAATGCCGGTCAACGTTAACTATAGGCTAGTTTGATAACTATTGGAGATACTTGGCTTTTGTAGGAAGAACCCTAAGACAATCAAATATCAGTTAACCTTAAAGATAAATATCTGATACGCTGATGGTAATATCACACAGGATCAGTTAATCTATTGACGGTTGCTTCGTTTTACATATCAAAGTCTTTATGTAGGGTTTGGCATAAAGGTCTATTTCGCAACGTTACTAGCTATGGGATATCTGGAAATGATCTCTCAACCATCAAATCCTTTCTCTCTGGTAGGTGTATAGAAGTATACGTTGAGTAGGAAGAAATCTGAAGCACATAATACTTACGCGGGTGTGCCTCAAGCATCCATTAAACTTCCTGATCTTCATCAATGATCTCCCAAATCAGATTTTAAGAGCATTCGTCGACAGATGATACAAACATATATGGCAACACTTTGAAGAGCATTAATGATCAAAATCTTTTAGATTCTCTCATTTCCGACCTGGATCACATGGTACAATGATGAAAACGTATCTGGTTACTTTTGATAAGTCTAAAACAAAGCCTCTGGCCTTTTGCCGATTAGATCTTTACAGTATCCCAATTGAAATGAATGGATCTATCCTTGTGGAAGCCCTCTGCTTTAATAAGCTCTTGGAACTCACCTTCACTTCAGACCTGAAATGGAAGACTTACAAATGGTTGAATCAAGTATCTCACTCCTGACGCAATCCTTTACCTATATAAGAGTCAAATACGCACCAGGATTGAGTACTGTTGCTAATCTGGGTGGGGGGATCAGAGTACAAAACCGACTTCAAAATCTATTGAGCGATGTCCGATTTTCCTTACATCCTGTTTCTCGCAGAAAAGGCGTTGCTAGTCTTTCTATCGTAATTTTCATGGTAGGCGCTCGACTGAGCTTCAGTCTATGATCCCCCGCGTAAAACATTAACAACAAATATCGTCTAGCTACAACCACCGTTAATACTTTCCCGTACTTCCTCTGTATACCTAAAATTAAAGGAAATTTACATGTGCAAAGGTTGTTTTCTCCTTAGAACTGCCCGTCTGTTGCACACAGTAGCACGCGACTGCTTCCCGGCTTACTACAACATTGCCGTTTTCAAGTCCGATATAAACAAATTCTTGCTGAGCTGTCCTCTTAAATAATTAATTTCTGACCAATTACAACCATCGTTACTAATCCCCTCGATGCGTCACCGTCCATCTAACAAACTCAATAACCCTTATCCTCGAGTGGCTTTTAGACCTTGTAAAGCGAAGACTCGTTAGCAAAATATATATTTAGATGACTCAGTAGTAAAAACTTGCTATTATCATCCACGATAAAAAAATGGCGAATTTTCAAATTCGTCCGCTCTTTATGACAGAAAGCAATGAAATTAGTTACGATTTTAATATGAATCAGTCAATAAACCAGTCGGAATTCCATTAATTACCAGACAACTTGCATCCATGTCATAATCGCGTTGACACACCAGTTCTCACTAGATAACCAAAGTTAAGCGACATTGAGTCTGGTCAGTTCCAGATGAGTGACCATTTGGGAATACCAGCCGTTGTATGTGGGCAGACGTCGACACCTCCCTGCAAGAACTGCAAAACCTAGCATCGTCATCCTCCTTGACCGGAATATATATGCGATTGAAAAACACTTGTGAATTTGATATTTCCTAGAGACTTCCTCATGCGAAAGGAATCGACTCAATGTGCCTCGGGTGAATGCCTTTTCGTTTATTTTTTTCCCCAAATAAATAATTCATTGTAACATGAACGCCAGACCTTTTTTGTAGTTTTTTCTTTAAATAATAACAGAGAACAAATGTAAAATAATTTCAAACCATGCTAAAAAATCCGCAGGAATTTACTGATTGCAAATATGTCATTGGTTTTGTTTAAAAGTAAAGTAGTGATCAACTGAAAAGGACGTCTTAGGTCAGCACTAATAAACTATCCCCCTCCAGAAGGGGAAGAATGACATTCTGTCAGACAGAACAGAAGTATTATCTAATTTTAAATGAGACGGAAGTCTTGAAACTTAAGCTGAAAATATTAGTCAGATATTGTTGATAAGAAATGTAACCGGTATAAGCTGAATATCTGTGCATCTCTATGTATGTCGCTGACTCAATTCTGGACACCTTCCGGGTGTGATAACATCAGTGTCATGTGTTGATATCCCTGATGGAATCCACACACCATCAATTTGATTTTATGACCCTTCCTCTCGAATCTTCTCTTCTCTTGGGTATTTGTACATTGTACGAGAAATTATTACATCGTTTAACGCCGCTAGCTTTTCTGTCTTTTTTTTTTTGCAAATACTAGATATTATGATACGCTTGCCTTCCATATAATGTAATGGCGTTATTTTCAGCATTTTACGAGTTTGTGTCTAATCCTGGTTTAAGTCGTAAAAAATATACATACTTATGCTCTTACTTTTTATACAGCCTGGATGGACTTTGTTTACTTATAGGTCATATGCTTGAAATATTGTCGCAAAACAAACAAAAGACATGAGAGGATATTTCTAAAATGTATCCATTCAATCTGCGTATTCATTTCTAAAAATGTTATTTCTAACTTAAGAGTCACCGACTGACGACAAACCGACGACAGAGACTCGTAAAGAGATGAGTGAACAAATTGACAAAACAGAGAAAGAAGAAAACAAAAAAGTAAGAAAATGTGAGATGGAATATTACGATAAACAGGAAAATAGTTTACGTTATAATAACGAATTTATGCCTGTCTGTCTGTTGTGATATCTTTTACTTTTATGACAGTTTATTCGTCTCTTTATGTGTCGCGTGTCCGGTGTCTCCATCTCTGTGCTTTCTTGTTCCTTGTCTTGCTCTTCTCTTCTGGTAGTTCCTACATCTAACAGTTCGTCACTTATAGGCTCTAAAACAAGTCGACAGACTTGCAACATCATTAGCATGACGCATCCTTGTGTCATGTTATTCCGGCTATTTTACCTATAAATACCGCGGATCCTAAAAGATCAACATAATAGATGGATTTGATATGGAGAACATTTCTCATACTAAAGTATACTACTACAACCACCACCAACACATCTAGTTAGAATGCTACAAGCTAATATATTAATTTAAGTCGGCCGGATTCTAAACGTTATACAGATATAACAATGCATATGTACAATCGATGTTTTATTCGGACTAGCAAGGCACTACGTATAGTATAAGTCCATGTTCGTTGCAAACAAAAATTGAAAAAGCAAAATATTTAATCGATTACATACTATATCCAAACGGATATTTCATTTAATAAGACAATCTTTCCGATTAAGCCCGGTTTTCTTTAATTGGTGACTCATTTATGTTCATTAGCCAATGTAATTGCTGTGTGTGTTACAAATACGAGCGTCCTCTACATTTAATACATTTCTATTTTAACTGTAACAAAAAAAAACTTGAAGTCCTTCCAGATTTGTTCGCTACGATCGTCTTCTGCGATGACATACAAAAATTTCAACATTCAGTGTATTTTACTTATTTAAAGAAGTCATTAATTAGAATAAAAAATAACAGCATTACTTATACTGCAGTTGAACTTTAGAGAAATTAAAAATAATTCATTGGCTTTTACGCTCATATTGCAAAGGAGTTTAATACACAATCTTAATTCTTTTCTATATCGTATTCCGCAGAATAAAGATTTCTTTCTTTGCCAGGCTAAATATTTTTTATTTTACTTAAACTCATAATGCAAAGGCTCTCTAAACAAAATATATTTCTTATACTGTTTTTTCATCGTTATCCATGTCTCCGGACAAACGTGAGTTACTCTGCTAATGAATAATAGGAAAAGTTCATAGCCTCTTAATGTATTCAGTATAATTGTACTATCTTTAGCATATTTCTGTAGTGTTCGGTGTGTTCTAATAGGGGCGTAATATACTCCCCCTACTACTACTACTACTGCTACTACTGCTACTGCTACTAGTAATACCACTTCTACTACTTATAATGATAAATATACATCTTCATGTATAGGCTTAAAATATCTGTTAAAATTGCTAAAATTTGGTGGAAAAGCATTTGATACGTAATACAATTAACATTTAACGCATTTTTCAAAACTTTGTAAATTAACTGCATTCATTTAAAGATTACTTACCGAATTTATGCAAAGTTTAATTTATTTTATTTTACACCAGTAAAATAAATTAACATCGTATTTTGATGTTATTATAATCTATAGATTTTTGTTTCACCGGTAGTTTAAAAACAATGAATATTTACCATTTTATAATTAGTACCAGAAATGGAAAATTAAGTTTTAAAAAATAATTAAAGAATCGTTTTTTGAATCGGAAATGAGGCTAAAAAAAAATTTTTGAATACAAAACCGATTCCGATACCCCAAAAAGTTCTGATTTTTTCGATTCCCGATTCCGATTCCAATTAATCGTCGCAAAACTAACATAATCAGTTGTAAAGTGAAACACTATACTACACGCTAGGAAGACGTTTATGTTTTAGAACAATACAACCTTTAATGTTGCAATGTAGTCATTTGATAGTGCTTGCGTCTGTGACTTGATCGGCGTCTTCATACTGGTTTCGATGAAAACTAAATTTCCAGATCAGATGTTTGACCTCTACTGTATCGTATACCGCATTATGTTAACGATGACGCATAAGGTAATTTTTTACAATATTTTTAATGTTACTTTTAAGACACTTAAAATATGGATCAAAACAAACTCCCTTCATATATATCTATATATATATATATATATATATATATACATATATATACATATATATACATATATCCCTCTCTCTCTCTCCCTCGATCTCTCTCTCCCCTCTCTCTCTACCTCTCTCCCCCTCTCTATCTTTCTATCTATCTATCTATCTCTCTCTCTCTCTCTCTCTATATATATATATATATATATATATATATATATATGTATATTTATATATACATATATATCTATATATATAGAGAGAGAGAGATAGAGACAGAGATAGAGAGAGAGATATAGAGAGAGAGTGAAAGATAGAGAGGGGGAGAGATAGAGAGAGAGGAGAGAGAGATCGAGGGAGAGAGAAAGAGAGAGAGAGAGGGATATATATATATATATATATATCCCTCTCTCTCCCCTCTCTATCTTTCTATTTCTCTCTCTCTATATATATATATGTATATATATATATATATATGTATATATATGTATATATATATATATACATATAAATATATATATATATATACATATATATATATACATATATATATATATATATATATATACATATACATATATATATATACATATATATATATATATATATATATATATATATATATACATATATATATATATATACATATATATATATATATATATACATATATATATATATATATATACATATATATATATATATATATATATATATATATATATATATATACATATATATATATATATACATATATATATATATATATATACATATATATATATATATATATACATATATATATATATATATATATATATATAGAGAGAGAGAGAGAGAGAGAGAGAGAGAGAGATTGAAAGATAGAGAGGGGAGAGAGATAGAGAGAGAGAGGGGAGAGAGATCGAAGGAGAGAGAGAGAGAGAGAGAGGGATATATATATATACATATATATATATATATATATATATATATATATATATATATATATATATATATAATGGCTGGAAACAATGTTTGTGTGCAAATAGGCGTTATTCAATTCCTAAAGCGTTTCGGTAAATCGCATAGGTTCTCGATGAATGTAAAACCTTAGCAAATGCTGTTATAAACTTGGGCAAACCATTACAAAATGCCGGTGGCGACAATAACATGCAGTAAAAGGACAAACGAAGGAAACATTCATCGTTTAACGAGGAGGAAACTATGTTGCAAGTGAAGAAGCACTTTCTTTTTTCTTTCTTTCGATTTCAGTAAAATCAAATCACCTTATATTTACTCTCTTGTGTTTACTTTGAAAACTATTGGACCATCATGAAACGACTTTCGAACGACTGTGAAAGAGGAAAATAAATCAACTCTATTCGCATTCTAATAATGTCAACTAAATATTCATCAACAACACTTTCTCAACATGCAATCACCTGCTGTGATTTTGTACAGTTTGGTAAAACTTGTATGTTCACTTTCCAACGATCGGCGGGAAAACTCCCAAGATCTTCAATGAATATTCGAATCTTCTAGAATATTGTTTCCTCAATGTCAGATTTTAAAAATTAAAAAAAATAGCTGAAAAATTAAAAGTATCTTCTAAATAACCAATGCTGTTGTTATTGTTTAACCGTGTTATTGGCAATATAATTGCATACTTTTACGACGCCTGCTAATTTGAAACATTTTTAAATAATCATCTAAAAATAAAAATCAGTAAAGGGGATAACTCATTTTAAATTGCAGATTATAAAAGGAGTTGTCTAATTTAAGTTTTGAAATGTGTCAAAAAATAAGAGTTAACAACTAAAATGGCTTCACTGCATCACAAACAACGCCGGGTAGATCCAGCTCGTAATCGATGATATCCTGTGAGTTCGACCCTCACTGGTGGCTTCAGCAGTAGGTTTATTTTATTCTTCATTTAAAAAATATATGTTTCGTTTTTGTTATCTCAGTTACATTTTTTTATTTTCATCGTAACCAGTCAATGGCCGGATGTAGCCGACATGCCTGGGGTTGCCTACCCCTTATATTAACAGAGTATCGCTTACACCAACTCTCCATCATAACAAGTAGTAACATGTCAGATAGTAAATATATATAGTATTCCTTTTAAAATACAAAAACACTTAGCAGAATCCCCCAGTGAGGATCGAACTCACGACCCCTGGTTTACAAACCCACTGAGCTATAGAGGCTCTGTCTATATTTTTCCTATATTATAAACAAAAGAATTCATTTTACAGATTTGTACAGCTGTAATTAAAGCGTCGCGATGTTTGTCAGATTTGATCAATAGTTGATATGTATATCCGGGGGGGTATCGTGTAGATGGTACACATGTATGGGTACTAATGGGAATTTCTGCAGTTTAGTCTTTGGTAGTAACCCCTTCCTCTCCTGAGCCCATCTAGTATCGGGTAACAACATTGTTTTACACAAAATATTCCCGACCCATCCGACTAGCAGCAAAATTCCACCTCTTCATTGTAGAAGTCACCAAATGTCGAAAGATTTTCTACCCTACTTTGGATCGCTTCCCTTTGGAATTTTTTCCTTGTCTCCTGTTTCCCTGATAGTATAAAAATGCAGAAATTTTGATACTACACTTTTGTGTCCGCGGTAAAGAATTTAAATGTAATGTAAACACAGAGCTTACTGTCCTACTCCCCACACAGGTGGACGCTCTATAAATCTGGCCCCTACCACAGTACCTCTTCAGTTGCAATATGCTTTGTTTGGGGTAAACAAAAGTTTAAAAAATGTCAGCTTAAAAAAAAAGTCTCGCAGATTATGTAATATGAATGGACCGCTAAAATGTCCCTGTGAATTAATTTTTTAACATTATTTTTAAATTCAGCAAATATATTTAAAAATTATTTAGATTAGGGTAATTTTACACGTGATTCAGCAATTTTTTCAAAAGAAATTAGAAGTCTATTAAAATAAACTTATTATGTATATATTTCGTTTTTGAAATATTTTCTGTTAATAACTTAAGTCCGATGATAGATATTAAAAAGTGTCGTCCATACTTAGAAATGGCATCAATCATTTTGAAGGTTTTAATTAGGTCACGCACCTCTTCTCACTGATCTCTATTTACTTGCCTCCCCACGAGGGGAGAGTAATTTGTTTTTAATACGGGGGAAATACATCTGCCCTAAAAGCGACACTCTGGATTGTGATAAAAATTAAAAGACAGAAAAGATGAAGCGTAATGTCTGTTCTGATACTTTTCTGTCTTCAGTTGGTGAAAGAGAAATCTTTCTAGATTGAGGCAAGTGTACTACAAGTTTAGTCAAGTAGCTAAACCTCAGGATTATAATTTAGTTTTACAATTGAGATTCTTTTTCAAAAGATAAGTTCCATTATTAAAAATGACATGAATTATTTTGAAAGTTTCCATTAAGTCTCACTTCATTATATTTTCTGCTAAAGTAGCTAAACCTAACGGTCCCACCCTTATTTTTATACTTGCGATCCTTTATTGCGAAACTAAAATCTTTATTTGGAAATCTCGTCAATTATTTCGAAAGCCTGTTACTGAAAAAGGAAATTGAACTTACCATTCCCATTTCATGTTCAAATGAAAGAGGAAAATTTGTGCGAGGGTGAAAACACTAATTGGGTGAAGAGGGAAAATGGGATACATTTGGAGAATTATTGGAGAGGTACAATGAAAGATAACAGTCCCAGAAAAAAACACTCAATCAATGGTATTGCAGTGAGAAGAAAGTGACAGAAGCCAGAGTTATAGATATACCGAGCAAAATACGAGCGTGAGGTCCAACACCATTCTGGGAATGAGGGGTGTGAGGGATCAACAGAAACTTAGTAGGGGAGTTAGGAGTCATTTGGTGAGTTAATTGCGGCTCATTAGAACAATGAAAATGGAAGTTTTTTCAAACATAACTCAATCCAAAAACTGGTGAAAATTGTAGCAGACATTGAAGAAGAAGATATGTAGCCTTAATATATATATATAGGGTGTCCCAAACGTTACTGACACTGACTACAAAATCCTAAAGTCTCATAGCAATTTAAAGTCTTTGCTCATAACCACGAGACTGAAGCTGCTTGACAAGCTGAATTTTGCATGGAAACATGTTTTTGTCATGCAGCATAATATGTAATGAGGATCGTCAAACTCTTAACTGTTGCGATCTTCTTCTGATTGAAACTGTTGGATCATCTTCCAGACTTCGCTCCAATTCTTTTCGATTGTCTTCAGTTCTTACTGAACGAGACCTTCCGGATCTCGGGAGGTCACCTACTGCACTTTGTTTTTGAAATGACTTAATATGGCTTAAATGGCATTTATACGAATCTCTAGTGTTAAAATGTCATCCGAATTTTACCCATGTTACTCAAAGTACTATTGCACAATATATATATATATATATATATATATATATATATATATATATATATATATATGAAAAAGGAAGGATGAAGGTAATCCGACGTAATGGGAAATGAAAAAGGAAAAACCAAAAAGGATGTGTTTTTATATATTCATCAACGTTTCGTCTTTACAAATAAAGACGTAACGTTGATGAATATATAAAAAACATCCTTTTTGGTTTTTCCTTTTTCTATTTCTCATATATATAGATATGTATATAAAATTATAATTTATAACGGAGACTACTGTAAAAGAATATTGACTAACTTTAGCGAGTTTATATTAACCACTTTTCCTATCTGATCAATTAGAGAATCGCTGGAATCCCGGATTTCCTTTTAATAAGGCTCCTCTGAAACTCGGAGGATTCTAATGCCTATTTAGCCCGTTTGATACTTAAACTGTTTTGTATGATAGATATATATTGATTACTGAGACGCAGAATTTGTCAATGTGTATAAAATATCGATGTTTCAAAGTTTCCATTTTGCTTTCAATTTAATTAAATTCAATTACTTTGCATAAAATTAAAACAAACATGCTTCAGTTGTCATGTAGAGAAAGGATGGTAGACATTTATACATGATAGGATACGACAGCCCAGCACCTGTCCAAATTTAACTTGAATTGATGCGTTGTTGGTCATTTATTAACTCTTTTAGGAGGCGTTTTCCAAGGTCTAGAGATCCTGATTGAGAAATCGGCCCTGCATCTGTCCAATCGAAATCGGCGGTGAAATAGTTTATTGTGGTGTCAGTGTAGACCTCTTTCGTAGGAAAATTTGACGGGTACATCTGTCTGATCTGATAAAGTTACATTTTAGCCCAATTATTCGTACGTAGTTTCAGAGAATATAGATTTTGTTCGTTAAATTTCATCGATTTTTTAAAAGTTGAGTCCTGCTCTCTATTTTTTCTTATGATAGTAATACATACAGAAAGTCGAAAACATTTACACTCAGATATCCTGCCACTATCATCAGCACACTGGGAATATTTAATTGCAGGACACACACTATTGTTGCACCGTTATTATTTAAATATTTCCATTGCACGGTACGTTAGATACATTTTCAACCTTAAGCAAAAGACGCAACCTCTACCTACACTTTTTTCTTTTGGAGCCGTTTTTCCATTAGATTATAATAATAATAGTTTCCTTTTACTTTTTCGCACTGTCTGATTTTGGTGAAAGAATTAGAAGGATTCCACTTATCGAACACTTCTTGCTTATGTTTGTTCCACATATCTTTCAAATGAGACTGTGTGTCTCATACACAATTTCCCTCTATTCCTCCCCTCCCCCTCTCTATGTGTACCTCTATTTATGATTCCTATGTCACTTTCTCTTTATTTTTTTTCCTACCAAGTCGGCAAAATTGGATTTAGCAAATCAAAGTAGAAGGAAAAATGAGAAAAATAAAGAGCAAGCAGAATTTGCCCGTTTGTCCGAATAAATATCATGGGTATGAATCGCAACAGCATCCGGATGTGAAACTTAATTTGTGCTTGCTTGGGGGAACATTATCAGTGTGTTTACTCCCAGGACCATTCTTACCCAACGCCGACAAAATGAATTAATCTACACATTCTTCGGGCGATTGTGCAGTATAGTTAACAAGGATGAAGGGCGTAAACAAAACCAATAGACAACAAATAACTGTCACAAAACAGACGAACATTTACTGATTGTAAGATGTATTATCTATGCATTTGTCAGTGACACTTTTACGTAGCGCGGTTAACATCATGGTCACCTTCAAATATAGTATGTTATGGGTTAGAAGAACTGTATACCCAAGTACGATGGTGGTTGTCAATCAGATTAGGGTTAGTTTTATTGGTCCCACGATTTATAAAATCGGGGGACTTATGTTTTGAGGCATGTCCGTCCGTCCGTCCGGATTTTTCTCCGCAACCATCCATTGAATTTCTCTGAAATTTTGCATGAAGTTGTAACTTTGGTCAGGTTAGAAAGTGACATTCTCTGATTTTTGAAAAAATATATGGTTAGCCCCCCCAGGCGGTCAAAAGTCCCCGAAATGTCATTTTGTGCCTCATAACTTTTCATCCATCCATCTAATTTCTCTGAAACATTGACCAAAATGTGAAGGCAATTCTTCCTAATAGAAAATAAGTATCGCTGACTTTGAGAAAAATCTGGTTTGTGCCCCCAGGGGGTCAAAAGCACCCAAAATGGCAAAAAATAACCTTTTCTCCCATAACGTTTGATCCATCAATTCAATTTTTCTGAAACTTGGCTAAAATGTAGAGGCAATTGTTCTGGATATAAAAGGAGCATCCTTGACCTCAGAAAGATGTAGGTTCGCGCCCCCAGGGGGGTCAAAAATGACCCAAATTGCCCAAATTTATTGCATTTTATACTCGCCACATCGAGTCACATACAGAGGGGGACCACGCACGCGCGGCTTGTATCATCATTATTATTATTATTATTATTATTATTATTATTATTATTATTATTATTATCTTTTAAACCTACAATTCGCGAGCAAGCGCCCCCCCCCCCCAAAAAAAATAGCGACTATGATAAATCTACGCGTGCTCGACTAAGTAAATGTTACGCTAACGAATACATAGATAATAAATCTTACAATCAGTAAACACAGGTTAAAATTATACAGGGAAATAAAAAAAATACATTTTCCTGCCTTTGGTAACAGTTATTTGTTGTCTATTTGTATTTTGTCATTCCTTTTATCTTGTATACTATACTGCACAATCGTTATTATTCGTATTCAAAAATGAGCTGACGTGTTGATATGTCTTACAACTTTACAAAAAATTTCATTGAACTGTTTAATACTACGATTTCTTAAATGTTTATTTTCTTGAAAATAGTAGAAAAAGAAAATCTATTTCTATAATCGCAAACTGGTATGTGTATTTCAAATTATTCTTTGGAAATTTAAGTAAATCTTTTGTTGTTTCATTGTATTTGCCGTCAAAATCTTGTCTCACGGATCAATGAAGATAACACGGTTTGATAAGGTTCGCGCACAGATTTCGTCATTTATTTATTCGATATTTTTTCGTATTGCCACTCCAGACTTTATTGCCACCATGGACTTACGTTAACGTTGGGGTTAATAAATTGCATGTTTCAGACATTCAGTAGAAAATATTTTATTGACTACAACACTTACCGGATGTTCTGGATGACAACATGTGGACAAAAAGGGAAATATATACTACTTTTTAAAAAATAGATGTGTAACAGCAAGCACACTGGAGCAAAGATCTCGGACACAAATTACACTGATGAATATGTATTTATTTGCGCGCACGTGGCCAACGCTGAACTATAACATCCTTTCACCGTGAAACTGGAAATACATGAAAATAAACAAGTCTTACAAACATGTTCTAAAACAAAACAAAGCAAATTATAAAAGAGTAAAAATTCAAATAGGTTTAGAGAATCATGCGTTGATTACCTCTATTTTTGCCAAGCTACTTGCCCCAGAGCCAACGGAACAAACATCCGACTCCCATATTGACTGATTCGAAAAGACCGATTCTGGGCAAGCAGGCGGTGTAGACGAACGACAGTCACCCCGTACGCATGTCTTCCGGAAGAGGACGGTGCTGAATACAAAATGTCCCCTTCCTGAATTATGACCGGCCAACATGTTAAACTCCTACGTTTACAAGATGTTTCTTTAATAATAATAATGAACGTTTTATGTGTCATTGTGCAGAATGTGCATCGAAAAATATAACGGTTTAGGGAAAAAATCTGAACTTTACCGAGATTTGTAGATGATAAAGTGTGGAGACAAATGTTTGAATAACACGACTCTTTCGCCAATATACTTTCGTAGATTTCTAATTAGTACCTGTTTTCGGAAACAAAACATCACTTACCTTCCTTTTCACAACATCGCTTTCTTCTACTTTTCTGCCTTCTTCTTCTTTTTCTTCTTTGCATCAAAGTAAAGTCCATCTGAGCCAAGTCATCATGAGTGTTTCCAGAAAATATGTGTTCATTTCCTTTGTTATTTTCTCCAAATTTATTGCATTTTTTCCGGGTAAGCTATTTCTCTCAACTAAGACTTTCACAGAGAAGGTTTCGGCAAAATTTACTCGAATCATAATGTCTACTCGTACCGTTCCCAGTAACACCGGCGCCCAATTGTTCATGGCATAATAATGCTATAGACAATCAACGTTTGTGTTTAATTTTTCACGCTATTCTTTCTCTCTGTTACCTATTGTACATTTTTTTTATCAAAATAATGACTGCTCCCTTCTATTTTCCACATTCAAGTTTCATGGAATATAAGCATAACGGTTTTGTAACTTGCTTCATTATTAATACTTATACATATTTATTTTTTTTCTTTTTACGTTCATTTCACATTTTTAACATAATACAGTTTATGTAACAACAAAAAACTCACCTTACAGAGAAATTAAGCTGATTCAGATGACGTTTATAGAACTGCGATTTTATTGTAGAATAGCAGATTACGCTTCCGTTTCTATTTCCGTACTGTTTACACGAAACAATTTATGTAACAAGATAATAACATTACCGGAGTACTCCGGGAATGTTTTGAATTCGGAAAACAATAACTTCTTTATTGGCTACGAAAAAATGTTTACTTTTAAATTAGGTAAATACTTTTTCATTTGCTTTTGGTAAAAACGTTTTATTTTTTTATTTAAAAGTTTAAAAAACATGTTTTAATCAAAAAAAAAATAATAAAACAATGTTTAACCATAAAACTTGCTATAGTTGAGTCTAATGTCTTTTAAAGTAAAAATTGATTGTCACTTCCATAAGAAGACATTTGACTAAAAGAAAGGCTGATTGAGAATGCTTCGCAGTTTCCTATCTGGCGTTCCATTGCGTCCTAATTGTGGTATGTCTCCAAATGCTGCTGCTAAGGAATTTACTGGCTGGCTTCTTGTTTGAACTGACACCTTCAAGCGTCATCGTAAGTTTCAAACAAAACCTCATTCTTCTCCATGGTGTTCTATCTGTTTGTGCTTCTGCCATTGCCCATCATAACCATTACTTTAATCAGATCGGCGTCTTCATACTGGTTTCGATGAAAACTAAATTTCCAGATCAGATGTTTGACCTCTACCGTATCGTATACCGCAGTATGTTAACGATGACGCATAAGGTAATTTTTTACAATATTTTTAATGTTACTTTCAAGACACTTAAAATATAGATCAAAACAAACTCCCTTCATATATATATATATATATATATATATATATATATATATCCCTCTCTCTCCCCCTCTCTAACTTTCTATCTCTCTCCCCCTCTCTATCTTTCTATCTCTCTCTCTCTCTCTTTATATATATATATATATATATATATATATATATATATATATATATAGAGAGAGAGAGAGAGAGAGAGAGAGAGAGAGAGAGAGAGAGAGAGAGATAGAGAGAGATTGAAAGATAGAGAGGGGGAGAGAGATAGAGAGAGAGGGGAGAGAGAGATCGAAGGAGAGAGAAAGAGAGAGAGAGAGAGAGAGGAATATATATATATATATATATATATATATATATATATATATATATATATATATATATATATATATATATAATGACTGGAAACAATGTTTGTGTGCAAATAGGCGTTATTCAATTCCTAAAGCGTTTCGGTAAATCGCATAGGTTCTCGATGAATGTAAAACCTTAGCAAATGCTGTTATAAACTTGGGCAAACCATTACAAAATGCCGGTGGCGACAATAACATGCAGTAAAAGGACAAACGAAGGAAACATTCATCGTTTAACGAGGAGGAAACTATGTTGCAAGTGAAGAAGCACTTTCTTTTTTCTTTCTTTCGATTTCAGTAAAATCAAATCACCTTATATTTACTCACTTTGGTAAAACTTGTATGTTCACTTTCCAACGATCGGCGGGAAAACTCCCAAGATCTTCAATGAATATTCGAATCTTCTAGAAAATTGTTTCCTCAATGTCAGATTTAAAAAAAATTTTAAAATAGCATTTAAACTGAAAAATTAAAAGTATCTTCTAAATAACCAATGCTGTTGTTATTGTTTAACCGTGTTATTGGCAATATAAAGACATACTTTTACGACGCCTGCTAATTTGAAACCTTTTTAAATAATCATATAAAAAATAAAAATCAGTAATGGGGATAACTCATTTTAAATTGCAGATTATAAAAGGAGTTGTCTAATTTAAGTTTTGAAATGTGCCAAAAAATAAAAGTTCACAACTAAAATGGCTTCACTGCATCACAAGCAACGCCGGGTAGGTCCAGCTCGTAATCGATGATATCCTGTGAGTTCGACCCTCACTGGTGGCTTCAGCAGTAGGTTTATTTTATTCTTCATTTAAAAAATATATGTTTCGTTTTTGTTATCTCAGTTACATTTTTTTTATTTTCATCGTAACCAGTCAATGGCCGGATGTAGCCGACATGCCTGGGGTTGCCTACCCCTTATATTAACAGAGTATCGCTTACACCAACTCTCCATCATAACAAGTAGTAACATGTCAGATAGTAAATATATATAGTATTCCTTTTAAAATACAAAAACACTTAGCAGAATCCCCCAGTGAGGATCGAACTCACGACCCCTGGTTTACAAACCCACTGAGCTATAGAGGATCTGTCTATATTTTTCCTAAATTATAAACAAAAGAATTCATTTTACAGATTTGTACAGCTGTAATTAAAGCGTCGCGATGTTTGTCAGATTTGATCAATAGTTGATATGTATATCCGGGGGGGGGGGGTATCGTATAGATGGTACACATGTATGGGTTACTACCAAAGACTAAACTGCAGAAATTCCCATTAGTACACATGTATGGGTACTAATGGGAATTTCTGCAGTTTAGTCTTTGGTAGTAACCCCTTCCTCTCCTGAGCCCATCTAGTATCGGGTAACAACATGGTTTTACACAAAATATTCCCTGCCCATCCGACTAGCAGCAAAATTCCACCTCTTCATTGTAGAAGTCACCAAATGCCGAAAGATTTTCCACCCTACTTTGGATCGCTTCCCTTTGGAATTTTTTCCTTGTCTCCTGTTTCCCTGATAGTATAAAAATGCAGAAATTTTGATACTACACTTTTGTGTCCGCGGTAAAGAATTTAAATGTAATGTAAACAAAGAGCTTACTGTCCAACTCCCCACACAGGTGGACGCTCTATAAATCTGGCCCCTACCACACTACCTCTTCAGTTGCAATATGCTTTGTTTGGGGTAAACAAAAGTTTTAAAAATGTCAGCTTAATAAAAGTCTCGCAGATTATGTAATATGAATGGACCGCTAAAATGTCCCTGTGAATTAATTTTTTAACATTATTTTTAAATTCAGCAAATATATTTTAAAAATATTTAGATTATGGCTATTTTACACGTGATTCAGCAATTTTTTTAAAAGAAATTAGAAGTCTATTAAAATAAACTTATTATGTATATATTTCGTTTTTGAAATATTTTCTGTTAATAACTTAAGTCCGATGATAGATATTAAAAGGTGTCGTCCATACTTAGAAATGGCATCAATTATTTTGAAGGTTTTAATTAGGTCACGCACCTCTTCTCACTGATCTCTATTTACTTGCCTCCCCACGAGGGGAGAGTAATTTGTTTTTAATACGGGGGAAATACATCTGCCCTAAAAGCGACACTCTGGATTGTGATAAAAATTAAAAGACAGAAAAGATGAAGCGTAATGTCTGTTCTGATACTACACTTCATCTATTTTGTCTTCAGTTTGTGAAAGAGAAATCTTTCTAGATTGAGGCAAGTGTACTACAAGTTTAGTCAAGTAGCTAAACCTCAGGATTATAATTTAGTTTTACAATTAAGATTCTTTTTCAAAAGATAAGTTCCATTATTAAAAATGACATGAATTATTTTGAAAGTTTCCATTAAGTCTAACTTCATTATATTTTCTGCTAAAGTAGCTAAACCTAAAGATCCTACCCTTATTTTTATACTTGAGATCCTTTATTGCGAAACTAAAATCTTTATTTGGAAATCTCGTCAATTATTTTGAAAGCCTGTTACTGAAAAAGGAAATTGAACTTACCATTCCCATTTCATGTTCAAATGAAAGAGGAAAATTTGTGCGAGGGTGAAAACACTAATTGGGTGAAGAGGGAAAATGGGATACGTTTGGAGAATTATTGGAGAGGTACAATGAAAGATAACAGACCCACTTATGTTTTGAGGCATGTCCGTCCGTCCGTCCGTCCGTCCGGATTTTTCTCCGCAACCATCCATTGAATTTCTCTGAAATTTTGCATGAAGTTGTAACTTTGGTCAGGTTAGAAAGTGACATTCTCTGATTTTTGAAAAAATATGTGGTTAGCCCCCCCAGGCGGTCAAAAGTCCCCGAAATGTCATTTTTTGCCTCATAACTTTTCATCTATCCATCTAATTTCTCTGAAACATTGACCAAAATGTGGAGGCAATTCTTCCTAATAGAAAATAAGTATCGCTGACCTTAAGAAAAATCTGGTTTGTGCCCCCAGGGGGTCAAAAGCACCCAAAATGGCAAAAAATAACCTTTTCTCCCATAACGTTTGATCCATCAATTCAATTTTTCTGAAACTTGGCTAAAATGTAGAGCCAATTGTTCTGGATATAAAAGGAGCATCCTTGACCTCAGAAAAATGTAGGTTCGCGCCCCCAGGGGGGTCAAAAATGACCCAAATTGCCCAAATTTATTGCATTTTATACTCGCCACATCGAGTCACATACAGAGGGGGACCACGCACGCGCGGCTTGTATCATCATTATTATTATTATTATTATTATTATCTTTTAAACCTACAATTTGCGACCAAGCCCCCCCCCCCCAAAAAAAAAAATAGCGACTGATAAATATACGCGTGCTCGACTAAGTAAATGTTACGCTAACGAATACATAGATAATACATCTTACAATCAGTAAACACAGGTTAAAATTATACAGGGAAATAAAAAAAAATACATTTTCCTGCCTTTGGTAACAGTTATTTGTTGTCTATTTGTATTTTGTCATTCCTTTTATCTTGTATACTATACTGCACAATCGTTATTATTCGTATTCAAAAATGAGCTGACGTGTTGATATGTCTTACAACTCAACAAATAACTTTATTGAACTGTTTAATACTACGATTTCTTAAATGTTTATTTTCTTGAAAATAGTAGAAAAAGAAAATCTATTTCTATAATCGCAAACTGGAATGTGTATTTCAAATTATTCTTTGGAAATTTAAGTAAATCTTTTGTTGTTTCATTGTATTTGCCGTCAAAATCTTGTCTCACGGATCAATGAAGATAACACGGTTTGATAAGGTTCGCGCACAGATTTCGTCATTTATTTATTCGATATTTTTTCGTATTGCCACTCCAGACTTTATTGCCACCATGGACTTACGTTAACGTTGGGGTTAATAAATTGCATGTTTCAGACATTCAGTAGAAAATCTTTTATTGACTACAACACTTACCGGATGTTCTGGATGACAACATGTGGACAAAAAGGGAAATATATACTACTTTTTAAAAAAATAGATGTGTAACAGCAAGCACACTGGAGCAACGATCTCGGACACGAATTACACTGATGAATATGTATTTATTTGCGCGCACGTGGCCAACGCTGAACTATAACATCCTTTCACCGTAAAACTGGAAATACATGAAAATAAACAAGTCTTACAAACATGTTCTAAAACAAAACAAAGCAAATTATAAAAGAGTAAAAATTCAAATAGGTTTAAAGAATCATGCGTTGATTACCTCTATTTTTGCCAAGCTACTTGCCCCAGAGCCAACGGAACAAACATCCGACTCCCATATTGACTGATTCGAAAAGACCGCCTCTGGGCAAGCAGGCGGTGTAGACGAACGACAGTCACCCCGTACGCATGTCTTCCGGAAGAGGACGGTGCTGAATACAAAATGTCCCCTTCCTGAATTATGACCGGCCAACATGTGAAACCCATACGTTTACAAGATGTTTCTTTAATAATAATCATGAACGTTTTATGTGTCATTGTGCAGAATGTGCATCGAAAAATATAACGGTTTAGGGAAAAAATCTGAACTTTACCGAGATTTGTAGATGATAAAGTGTGGAGACAAATGTTTGAAAAACACGACTCTTTCGCCAATATACTTTCGTAGATTTCTAATTAGTACCTGTTTTCGGAAACAAAACATCACTTACCTTCCTTTTCACAACATCGCTTGCTTCTACTTTTCTGCCTTCTTCTTCTTTTTCTTCTTCTTTGCATCAAAGTAAAGTCGATGTTCCCCCTCTCATCGGCTATTATAGTTTTAGAACCATAAGCTTCATGTGCTAATATGTTCCGCCAGACTTGTTCCGCCAGTCATCTGAGCCAAGTCATCATGAGTGTTTCCAGAAAATATGTGTTCATTTCCTTTGTTATTTTCTCCAAATTTATTGCATTTTTTCCGGGTAAGCTATTTCTCTCAACTAAGACTTTCACAGAGAAGGTTTCAGCAAAATTTACTCGAATCATAATGTCTACTCGTACCATCCCCAGTAACACCGGCGCCCAATTGTTCATGGCATAATAATGCTATAGACAATCAACGTTTGTGTTTAATTTTTCACGCTATTCTTTCTCTCTGTTACCTATTGTACATTTTTTTTATCAAAATAATGATTGCTCCCTTCTTTTTTCCACATTCAAGTTTCATGGAATATAAGCATAACGGTTTTGTAACTCGCTTCATTATTAATACTTATACATATTTACTTTTTTTATTTTTACGTTCATTTCACATTTTTAACATAATACAGTTTATGTAACAACAAAAAACTCACCTTACAGAGAAATTAAGCTGATTCAGATGACGTTTTTAGAACTGCGATTTTATTGTAGAATAGCAGATTACGCTTCCGTTTCTATTTCCGTACTGTTTACACGAAACAATTTATGTAACAACAAGATAATAACATTACCGGAGTACTCCGGGAATGTTTTGAATTCGGAAAACAATAACTTCTTTATCGGCTACGAAAAAATGTTTACTTTTAAATTAGGTAAATGACTTTTTCATTTGCTTTTGGTAAAAACGTTTTATTTTTTTATTTAAACGTTTAAAAAACATGTTTTAATCAAAAAAAATATAATAAAACAATGTTTAACCATAAAACTTGCTATAGTTGAGTCTAATGTCTTTTAAAGTAAAAATTGACTGTCACTTCCATAAGAAGACATTTGAATAAAAGAAAGGCTGATTGAGAATGCTTCGCAGCTTCCTATCTGGCGTTCCATTGCGTCCTAATTGTGGTATGTCTCCAAATGCTGCTGCTAAGGAATTTACTGGCTGGCTTCTTGTTTGAATTGACACCTTCAAGCGTCATCGTAAGTTTCAAACAAAACCTCATTCTTCTCCATGGTGTTCTATCTGTTTGTGCTTCTGCCATTGCCCATCATAACCATTACTTTAATCAGTATTGTCTGGATGGTTCTGAGAATTCTAGACAATCCTAAAAAGGGGCTAGTAGTGCCTGCAAGAGATCAGCCGCTAAGTTTATCTATTCTCAAAAGATTCGGGACTCTATCTAATCTCAAAGCGTTGATTTTCATGATATTTGGAGAATCTACAATAGTGTGTTTACTAGTGGCAAGTCTGCTATTCCCCCTTTCTTCAATTCTTTTTAGATTATTCTATCTTCTTAGGATACGGCTGATTTCTTTGATCGTATTTTTGCTGAGAATTATTCTCTCTATGATTTTGGTACTGTTCTTCCTGATTTTCCTTTGAAAATTGATAAGTGTTGTGGGGTACAAATCACCCCTATTGAAGAACTAATGGAAGCAATCATCTATAATAAATACCATGGTTGCAAAGACTCAAACAGAGGACATTCCTATTCATGTTTTACCGCATGGTAGGAATCCGGTCATCTCCTACCACATTTAGTGGCGTTACTGTATTGCTATGAATAAATACATCGTATATTTTAACCTGTCACAATTTGTGGTTGTTATCTTTGTGACCCCTAGCACGGGTCTACAACAATAAGTCACTTGATTCTATCGTAATCATTCTAAAGAGGGTTGCTCTTTTTTTTTATCTAAATCAGTCAAAGACTTCCGGCCGTGATTAAATTCTTGTTGTCGTTCTCAAGCGTTGTGCGCCTCAATTTTCTTCTATCCCTTCGAAATCGTTCAATCTATGTTTGTCTCAGTCCTGTTCCCCTTCTTGTTGGAAGGAGTCCTCTGTTATCCTTATCTTTAAAAATGCTGGTGACCAGTCTGACCCAACTAAGTATCATCCTGTTAGTCTCCTCTCTGTTATTAGCAAAGTTTTTGAAAGGTTGGTCAACGGCAAGTTTGGTCATTTTCTGGAAAGTTTGGCCCTCTTTAGTGATATTCAGTATGGCGTTTGTGGTTTTCGTTTATTGCTGATCTTGTAACTGTTGTAACTGATCGGATATGCCGATCTATGAATAATTCTAGAGACTTTATTGTCATTGCGCTTGACAGATCAAAGTTTCGAAGGCGTTCCACAATTGTGACATTTTAGGCTTTAAAAAAACTTCAGGGTTATAGTACTGATGGTAAAGTACTGGACATTATTAGGTCTTTTCTTACTTATCGAAGCTTGCGTGTAACTTTGGATGGTGTCTTTTGATTCTTTTCTCTATAAATGCTGGTTTTTCCTGGGCCAAATTCTAGGTCTAACACAGTTTATTCTCTGTATCAATTCAGAAATTTAACATCTATGCTGTTTATTCTGGTGTTGCTTCACGCTAATCTCCATCGGTTCAGTCGAAATATGCAGTTGATCTAGAAGTTGATCTGGGTTCAGTTGTTGATTGGACTACGAAATGGCTGATTTCGTTTAGTCCTGTTAAAATTCAGCGTGTGTCTTTCAAGCGTATGTGTGTCCCTTTTTTCCTGAGATTTGTATCGTGGCTCTGCTGTTGAGGATAATCTCCCCTGAAGATTCTTTATCTTTATTTCTTTCTTTCTCATAAAATATTTCTTGGGGTTCATATATCATATAGATTTCTCTTTCTGCTTCTCGTAAAGTCGGTTCTTTCTATCGCCCCAAACACTTTCTCACTCCTCAAGCTATTCTCTAACTCTACAAATCTACTATCAGACCATGTCATATTCGGCTAGTGAATCCCTGTTCAATTTGAAGGTTCTTGATAAGGTGCAGAAACGGATCTGTAAATTGATTGGGCCTATCATTTCTTTTTCTCTGCACCCTCTCTCTCTCTCTCTTTCTCTCCTTCACACACACACAGACGTCATGCCTCTAGTCCCAATCCTTTTTATAAATATCATTATAACATATGTTTTTCAAAATGGTGTTATCTATTCCCTGTTTCAGTTCGTCTGACTCGTTGGTTCAGTGGTATCCATCAATTATCTGTTTTAATACCTCATTGTAATACAGCTTCCTATTCCAGTAGCTTCTTTACTAGAAATGCAGGCTTGTTGAACTCTGTTTATATTGACAGTTTTCCTACTACTTATAGCATTGGTCTTGTCAGGTCAAAGGTTAATAGGCATCTCCTGTCTTTGCGTTAATCATCTTTCATTCTTTTTAGCTCCCTACTTCAAGTGGCGTCATGCCTTGTATGGAGCAATTTCCATTAAAAAAAACACAAAGAAAACATGTTTGTAAATAAAAATACGCCGTTCGAGTGTAATGACTAAACTCATAACACTCTGAATAATTTACATGACTGAACTAAGAATCCCCTCAAAAATAGAATAAAAACAAAGTAGATTAACACGTTTTCACGGTTTTGTTTTAAACATTTAGTTTTGGCAAGTGTTTCAATTTAAAACTTTATTTAGAGTCAGCAAATCATTTATTAAAATAACAATAATAGATTTCTCAGATTTATTAAAAAGGAGAGTAACAAACATGCGAAATACAGATTTTTTTAGATACGGATTGATAATTAATATTATACGTGTTAGACTACTATTTTCATTATCGGTTTTACATTCACAAAGTTTCGGCCAGTGTAACCTTTCATGAAGCTCAGGGCTAACATTGGCCGGAACGTTGTGAATATAATTACTAAGATGACAATAATAGTCCGAATAACTCAAACATACACGAGAGAAACAATCAGTTGTGTACGTTTCCAACATTTTAGTTTCATTGTTAAAGTTTACCAAAAGGATTTCTGTTGGTTAATTATTTTTTTTTTGTTGTTTTCCTTTTTTACTAAGGAGCCCCCATTCGATGATAACGGTAAAAGAGACCGTCAGTTATGATCGCCTCCACAAGAGTATCGAAAACAATTGGGGAGATGGGAAAACATTATTTAAGAGGAATTGATTGTCCATGGAGACGGCTCAAACGTTTGTTCACATAAGACTTGGAGACGATCATATTGTAGTCGGTTGGGTAGCAGGCTCGTGGTATCTTGTTCGAAAGGTAGGATGTTCTAGGAAAGAAACTTTGCTCATGGAAGTGTCGTTTCGTGTTTGGTAAGGAGAGAGAGAGAGAAAATAAAACTGCCTTGTTTTAGCTATATCTAGACGAGTTCTTGCTGAGAATGTTTTACAGGTGGTTCCAAGTATTTGAGTTAAGTCAAGTAGCTACCATGAACATAGCAATACACAAGACAGAGGCTAACAACATCTCTTCTGTGCGAAATTGTTATTTAACATTGTGTCGTTTTTAAAGTGTTTGTTCGTTAATTATCATTGCTTATCTTATTTTACTAAAAATGAAAATTCCAAACCAGTTCATGAATTGTAACAAACTTGTAATGAACCTTTAAACATGTAAAGGGAAAAAAGTATTACAGACTTGCCAGCTATTGTCTAATAAGTTGTGTACGCTTTCAGCGTGACAAATTCTCTTTTGATTATATGATTATTTGCTGGGTCAATTGTAGTTATCTCCCTTGAATTTGTAACGTCATGAAAATAATTGCTGCTTTTCGATTATTTGTTTGTTACAATTACTTGTTTTACTGTTATTTATGATTTTTTTTAATATATATATATATATAAATATATATATATATATATATATATATATATATATATATATATATATATATATATATATATATATATATATATATACCGTCGGGAATTGGTTCCTAGACTGAAGATTGCGTTAGCATGAAACATCGATGTCTCTAGGTATTTAAATATTTAATATTTATTAAAAAAATATTATTGTTTATCAGCCCCCCTTCCCACAAGGGCTGGGCACTTTCGAGTAGCTTTAATAACAAGCAGTACTAATAGCTATATGCGAGATCCGAACACCGTTTCGTTAGATCACTCTGAGCTGCCTGGTAAATGACGGCCACGTGTCGCTATTTACAGTTAAAGTTATTCTATATTCACTAACTAATTGACGATAGCCCTTTGGTTAAGATCACCGACTACGAATCAGTGGCGATTTGTGTTCGGGGTTCGCGCCCACCGACCGTCGGGAATTGGTTCCTAGACTGAAGATTGCGTTAGCATGAAACATCGATGTCTCTAGGTATTTAAATATTTAATATTTATTAAAAAAGTATTATTGTTTATATATATATATATATATATATATATATATATATATATATATATATATATATCTTAATTAAATAAATATTTTAGATTTTATCTGGACAACGCCGGGACACGGGTCCTGCTAGGCTTCTAAGAGTTCGTAAATATGCCTAATTCAAATTTATCTACATCTGTCCTCTATTTCAACCTTCCTTCCAAGACAAAAGCTCTGGAATCGCATCATTAACTCTAAGTCCAGGTGGCAACTGATGTATCACACCAAAACCAGACTGAAAGAATAATAAATAAAATAATGTATCAGCCTCTGACTCTATTGCAGTCTTTCTTCCACCACGAAAAATGGAAAATAAAAATGGAAAAAATAATTGAACATTGTTCTGGATAATCAAGAATAATACACAATCAATTTTTGCAAAAATAAAAACAAAGTGTATTTTCTTCGCTAAGCATTCGGGTGGCTACTTGCGTCACGAGTGTCTCTGTACAAATTGTATGTAAGTATTAAATAAGTTTTGTGTTTGTGTATTTCAAATGATTTCTAAAGGATATAGGTACTTCTATAGAATTTGAACCGAATTGTTTTTTTAAGCCTAAACTAATCCTAACCTGAGTTTTTGGTTTAGTTCGGCAAAAGTCGGTTTGGTTTGGTTTAAATTCTGTAGAAGCACCAGGTTATAAAATGTTTTTTGACGAATTCAGTGAATAATTTTAAAGCAATTTGTTTTGAGGCAGTTTGTATTATAATAGTTCTAATTGAATAATGTTTACAGAATTTTGAACTGGAAGCTTTTACTGATGTGGATTCATTTTGCTGAAATATTTAAATCTTTTAAATACTTTAATGCATTTTACATATTTTTTTTTACTCATGCCGTGATTGGTATGAATTAAGTCTCGCTAAAATTTAGCGTAAAAAGATAATAAACCGATTAAAAATACTTTAAATGACTTCCTTTTAGTAAAAGGTTGTTTCCATCTGAATGCTAATAAGCTAACGCTAATCCGACAAAAAACGAAAACGAATTTCACTAATAACTTTAACCATTTTCTCGAAACGAAAGCAAACATACATGAAATGGTAGACATTTTAAAAATTACGGTGCTTCTACACAATATGAAATGAACTAACTTTTGCAGAACAAAACTTAAAACTTATATTAGGGTTAGGTTAGGGTTAAAAAACAGTTAGGTACGTATTGTGTAGAACTGAACAGTTAATTATATGTTTGGAAAGTTCTTTTTAAAGAAAATTACTACAGGGAGCAATAATTGGAATGAGTTTTACTTTTTGGTTAAAATCTAGCAAGATTGTGTGAACATGTTCATCACGGTGGGTTTTTTCACATAAGGCATACGATGCCTTGGCTAACTTCAGTAAGCATAATGTTAGAGTAGTAGAAAATTCCCTTAGAAGTTAATAGAGTCGAGTTATGACTACTTTGCATGATATGACGTCATCGGAAATACGTAGAAGATAAGCGAAATCGATTCTGGTTTTTAGGTGTACGACGCCAACGTGAGCAGACGACTTTTTTCCATGGCCCCCATCCCTACGTGGTGAGTCTAAAATTGTCACTCCTTGAGATGTAAATTGCTGAAAATAGTAAGCTAACCTCCAGAGGCAAATAATGGGGTTATTCGTTGTTGTTTTTAATTACTCCCATTATTACAGCTCCCAGACAAAAAGAGGCAAACACGTAATATATCTACAGAACAACTTACGAAGTGTCTATAGAACAAGACGTAAGCAAAGACGTTGGTTAGCGATACTTTGTTACGGTCTGTGATCGAAGACAACACCACACTATTCTAGAAAAGCGCAGTTTCAAAGTAATTGTACAGAGGCTAGTTTTTTTTTTTAAATAACATTCTCAACTACATTAGAACATTCAAGTTAACTACGGATGCACTAATTTACATTTCTTTGTTTTAATAAAGATAAGAGTATTATAATAAGAGAAATATTTAGCGAACAGATACTGTTTTTCTTTGTATTTCTTATTTATCGGGTAAAAGTACAGAATAGTTTACACTCGATAACTTGTATCCCCCCATATTAATTAATATCAAGCACAATAGAATGGCATTATCAACCTTATTAACCAAGTTTTAACGTTTATAACTTTTTTTTCTTCTTTAAAATCTGTCTTCTCCACATTTAATAGCGGTAGTCTTGTTTAAGGCAGCCATTAAATGTTTAACCTTATGTAGAGAATTTCATTCCAATGCATTGAATATAAATTGTTTTTTTTTCGTTTGTTGTTATTGCGAGTTATCAGATTAATATTATAAAATAATTGTATGCAAGGAATTTTAATATATATATATATATATGAATGGAGAATTTAAATAGTTATTGAAGCTATACATTTTACCGTTGAAAGATATTTTCACGGTAAAAATAATTCGTTAATAATTGTTATCTTCTCATATTCAGTAGAATTTGTGAAAAACGGGTGAAATGACTGAGGTAGATAGCCCTGGGTCGAATCGGCGTCGTCGGCTCCGTTGTGGTACCAAAATGAGGTCTATGTTATCCTAGAATTAAAAGATGAGCTTGTCTGAATGAGGGTTGGGTTGTTATTTAAGATCTGCCATAATCGCAATTAACCGGATTAGTGGATTATTATTTATGTCAGTGGGAAGTGACGGTGTCTAAGTAGTTAACGACATAGACTGACAACCTGGATACGCCAAGTTCGAATTCAGTTCGTTCCACAGAAACACTTTCACTTAGGATATTTTCAATTACCACGTGATCCCCCGTCCCGTAAATATCCGATATCGTTCTGGGAAGATATCGGGTAAACCAATGCCAACGATAGAATCATCTGATTCATACGAAAGTAATTTATATCGATTTCTGGCCTATCTTCATACCGTAGTCTTTTTTTAAACTTTCGTTTGTGGCGGATGCTTGTATGGTTGACTTAACGTAGCTGTTCGCTGTTGTCATTGTTACTTGCACATCGTTCTACCTGTTAAGTTGCTTGATAAATCCTCGGCTTTGCTACAAGTGACTTCTGAGATATTTTTACAGTTAACTAAGTAATTGGCAATTACCTGGTTACTTACAAACGTTACCAGACCTCGGATCGGAGTTCGGGTCGCGAAAAAGTCAGTATACGCAAGTCATAAACTCTTATTCACGTCCCCTAAAGTGTCGAAAAAATTTTCGACTGTTAGAAAGAGAAAGGAGCGCATAGACTAAATGTTGTGATAGCTAGTCCTTGGATGTGGTTGTCTTGCGAAATACTGTGAGTTCGTGACTCTCCGACGAGACGCGAAGTCAATTAATAGAGTTGAACAGTGAAGATGAATGCGAACATGTTTCCGAGAAGAAGAGTTGGTGGGGGTAGTCGTGTGTTTGGCAGGGGAATAAAGTACCAATAGCAGGAAAATATTAACAATGGTTTTCAAGTGAACGAAAAATCCTTAGGATGTAGCCGTGTTCTTGACATGGGAATAAAGTCACAGTAGCAGAAACAGGTTAGTAATGGTTTCAAGATAAATGAATAATCCTTGCGGCTGGCCGTGTTATTGGAAGAAGGATAAAGTCACAATATCAGGAACAGATTAACAATGGTTTTCAAGTGAACAAATAATTTTTTGGGATTGGGGTAGCCGTGTTTTTTGGCAGGGGAATAAGGCCACAATAGCAGGAACAGGTTAATAATGGTTTCCATGTAAACGAATAATGCTTAGGGCGTTAGCCGTGTTATTGTAAGGAGAATAAAGTCACGATAGAAAGTAGAGGGTAACAGTGGAGTTCCTTCAGATTTTTCTGCTCGCCCTGACAATTTGCTAAATAGGAGGTGTTCACCCACGTATACGCCAGAAACTCATTGCTTTCGGTACTTTTGGTCTATTTTTGCTGTCAGTGTCAGTATCGTCACCTCTTTTTCCACAAAAGTTGAGGAAGTAAAGTGCAGAATAGTTAACAGTCGAGAACTTGTAAAAAACAAAAAAACAACAAATAATTTATAGCAAACGCACTAAAAGTAAATTGTTTCACGGCTCATATACTTTTAACGTGTGGAAACTGTAAGATTTTTATTTCGATAAAAGCTGTCTTATCGGACAACCAATGGCCGCTGAGACCTTTGCTTAACTTCGTTAATCTTGCGTAAGGTTTTACGATTGGGGGGGTCCACTCGGACTTAGCGTTAGTTGTAGAGTAAGTAGTTTTATATTACTATCTTCTCAGCAGGATATCCTTATTAAACATATATATCGGTCGCCATTTTGGTGTTCATGTGTCGATTAGAGAGCTTTCATCGGAATAAAATCCTGAAATAAAAATGTATGTTTCTATACGTTCGAAAGAATAGAAATCGGTTGAGATTCCAATGCTACTACGTTTCTTATCAGTTATTTGTTGTTTTTATTTTTGTTTACGAAGTCGTGACGGTTAACGTTTCTGGACTTTTACCTAGGGAGAAATATTATAAAATAGCACTCAATTGCTGTCTTTGTCAACACCATTTTAATCTTGTAAAATGTTGTTCTGTTTTGTTTGTTTTTTCAAAAAAGTAATCATTATGTTCTGCAAATTCTCGAACTTGGGAACCTATTTTTTGAGGGTGAATAAACAAAATTGTCAAAGTAATATAAACCACAATTATTTATGAATAACTGGTGAGAATTGCATTAAAATTTGAAAACTATAATTTTTTAACCCTTTTAAAATGTCGAGCTGATCGCAGAACAAAAATGCTTCTTGATTTTTGTGATATTCAAAATAGATAAATCAAAATCCATATATATTAACGAATAAGTAAGCGCAATAGATCCGATGTGATTTGAACTCGGCTCAGCTGATTACCACAAAATACGTCGATATCAATCGTTAAATACTAGGGCGACAACCTGGCGTTCACGGATGCATGGATAACAAAAGAGAATAGCTTATGAAAGTGTCTCCTGATATTCTCTCTCTACTTCTCTCTCTCTCTATTTCACCCCCTGTTCATCTCTCTCTAGCAACTGGTTCAATACAACAGAAAGAACAAAAACTGACACTGTCTGATCTAATGTCAGTGCTCCTTTTTTAACAACTACCAGTAAAAATAAAAAAAGTTATTATTTTACTCACTCCTAACTTAGTCTTCGGTGACCTTTTTACCCTAACCAGGTCGGGTTCACATTGAACTTTATGACGTAATGTTTGTAAGTGTATCTACTGCCTTCTAACAGTAACCGTAAGTTTTGGTTGCGATTAAATTAAATAAAAATACGGAAACAGTGATCGTACCAGAACCACGCAGTGATCGTACCGGAGCTAGGAAAAGTATTTGCTTTTATTCAAAGTAACCGAAAACAAACCATTTTGCTCGAAAATGTTCTTCTCAGACCCGTCGGGACTCCCTTACGGATTTGAACCACTCAAGCGATCAACTTACCCCTTCGATCGAAAAGAAGTTAAAATGTCTGGAAGGAAAGTTCCTCGTGACTAATGCACCTATTTCTAAGTACTTCTTTATTAAAGAGATGATTTTTTTGAGTAACCAACACGTTCCTCGGTCGTTAGTTATGTTTAAGTATGAAGCGTTATGAGCTTAGGTAAAAATGAAAATCGTCAACAATTTCCGTAACTCTGGAAACAAACAACTTCAAGCGAGTGAAGTGAAGTAAAACGGGGGTAAAGCAATTAGAGTTCATGTTTGTAGTGAAATAACCCATTATAACAACGGGTTGTCATTAACCCGTTTCTCTGGTGATACCAGATCAGGCTGCCCTGTGGCTCCCTGAGACGAAATTCATCTACATTGACGTTTTTTTTTTTTTTTTTTTTTGTAAAACTTAATTATGTTCTACAAAACCAAAAACAAAAACAACAGCCCTTCTCCCTTTCTCCATCCCCTTTTTTATTTTATTTTTCCTACCCTACTCCCGGTCCTGAATATGACCTTAAACTACATCCGATGGTGAGATCCGGCTTACGGACTTTGGGGAATGTGGAGCCTCCTCTTAATTACCATTGCTCCCAGGTCCACCCTGACCCGGAGTGGTAGTACCTGTTAGGGTCCCAACTATGGGTTAAATAGAAACAGATGAAACAAAAAAGAGAAGAAAACAAATATACTTTAACAACCAAACCAAACACCATGAATAAATATTTGAAGATATAAACAACTTGAAGCATAAAAACTTTCACCAAAATGACTGCATTCGGCATTAAATAACCTGAAAAGGGTTGATATGCCGTAAAACAAAACAACCAAAACAACCATTAACCCGTTTCAATCGATCCGTGAGTGAAAAGAGTGTTACAAATATTATATTTTTACGAAATTAATTCTTAGAATGGAAAAAAATGTATATACATAAAAATAAATTACAATTTTTTTTTGTTTGGAAAATGCAAGCGAAAATCCGGTGAGCAGTTGTGTTATTTACTGCGATGTCCACTTCGCATTCGGAAATGTCATTCTGTTCATCCAAGAATAAAACTTTTCACCAATTATGTGCTAGTGAAATACGGTACTGTATGCCCGTCGTAACTCGAGATTATTATATTTTAAACAAAAATTCTATGATTAGTAAACATTAATCTGAAAGGCATCAAAAGTAAATAAACATTAAAAAGTAGCAATAATGGAAGCGGTCGTGAACTAAGATCCAGACCTTTTTCCCAACTGCTAATATGTTATTCCGTCAATCGAGAATTTAAAATACAGTATTTGGAATTGCCAACTAAAATATCCTTCCAAAAGAAAGTCTACATGAAGGGAGCGTTCCGTATTTAGGTTGAAAATCTAGAGTAGCTAAGAGACAACAGCAAGAATGAAAAAAAATAAATAATACCGGTGCTACGACAAAATAGTTATCGTAACATAACGACCTCACAGTGTACGTGGATGAGAATGTTACAGGCGTAATGAGCCGGAAACAATGTAAACAATTATTGTAAGCGAACAAGGAACGTATTTTTTTCCGAAAACACGCTTTAGGAATTGGCTGAAATGGCTGCCGAAGTAGATTCGCATATGCATGTTTTGGTTAGAAAGCTATAATCATCAATGAAATAGGGGGAAATAACATTACTTAATTATGAAGACGAGAAACAATTAGGCCCACATTCTTAACTAAACGCATTAATTGATCAATATTTGCTACATATACATTGCACAACAATTATAACGTATCAATGAACCATCACACCTCCACACATCATAATCGCATATTTACTCACCAAACGACATTTATTTGACACCAGACATAACTATGACCACATTCGGTTATAATCATTACCACTATTTATTCCACTTTGATTTTATTCGCAAATTTATAAACTGCTACATATTTGGCGGGACATTGTTCTTGAATAACGATAAATAAAAATAATAAGTCTCTTCACTTCTTTATTATGTGTACGCACTAGTAGTTATCACACAGGTCATTGTCAGTGATTGCTCACCAACAACAACCGGTGGTGTTTCCTAAAATCTGAGTGACAAAAAGCCTCCTCAGATTTCCAGTACTCTTTACCTTTTTTCGATAACTACCGCAAATGTTCTTGCGGTATCGCAGCAGCCGCTTACCATTGATTTCTAGCTGGTAAGGACCCTTGGTCTTCTCTTGGATTTGGGTGGCAATAAACCTCCTTAAGGTCCCAGCACTTTCCGCACTCTTCCAGTGGAGGTCTGGCTTGTGCTATCCCTCCTCGGTCTTCACATCCTCCTAGACTTTCTACAAATATATTGTGTAGTGTCAGCCAAGGCCGACAGCATTGGGGGGGGGGGGGGAACGTATAATATTTCTTGCAGTTTCTGTTCATGCATTAGTGTATTTCCCTGTGGTTTTGTTTTCTTTTTGTACTTCTATGTGACGGGTTATCATTTGTAGCTTATGCCGGTTGGTTTCCGCATTCGAGGGGTTTCTCTTATAATTGCAGCTGTTTTGATTATTGCCGTCCTTCGTAATGTCTCAGTGATCTCTTTGATTCCAATTTTTCCCAGTCTTTTCTTAGGGTTTTTGGGGCTGTTCCTAGTGTTCCTACGATCATTGGTATTATACTGTCTTTCTACATGCTCTATATTCCTTTCAGTTCTTCTTCTTCTTCTTCTTCTTATTATTATTATTATTATTATTATTATTATTATTATTATTATTATTATTATCATCATCATCATCATCATTATGTATTATTATTATCATTATTATTATTATTATATTTACTTAGTTGTATTATTATAGAGTTGTTTATTATTTTATATAGAAGTAAAGAGTACTATTTTGCTATCTACTTTACATACGCGTTTATGGTGTGTACATATGTAAATTAGATAGTTATACTGAAAAAATAAAGTCACTCTTTCTCTAAACGCACACTGAGCTATTGACAACTATTAGAGAGTGGTTTAATACACATAGATTGGGAAGATCGCGAGAAATACATAGATAGTTAAGTGAGATGTGATCTGTTCAATTAATTATATATGTGTAGCTAATAAGAACAATAAACAATTTATTTTCAACCATAATTGAATCCCATCACTAAGCCATATGTTAGCATATATTTTGTGTTATTAAAATATATAAGAAAAACTCTCGGGAAAAATAGATTGATCAGCTTATATTCAGTATAATAATAGATCTCGAATGATGAAAAGTTTAAAAGTATAACTTTTATTGTAGAAAGTCGGATGAAAGATTCCGGAAAATAAGCATTCAACATAATAAAATTGACGTTGTCATTTATTCTCAGCAAGTCATTTGTTGTGCATCTCTGTTAGTCATTTGTTTTACTTTTCTCGGAAGTCTAACGGTTATTTCCTTCTACGTTAATATATTATTACAGAAAACCAACCTACTGAAAAAAGGAGAAAAACTACCGCTTACAGAACAATAATCAAAATAAACACTTCTTTAAAACAAGTATGAGATTAAAATGGAACATCCTCACTCGCCGTGTCTATGATAAGCATAAATCATTTGATTAACATGTGTCCGCGTCCAGGATGATTTATATACGAAACACCGGTTTCATATATGAGCAACGAATATCGTGTCGAATATACAGCAATAAAGTTCCACTCTCATAGATCCATAATTTATCAGATTTCCACAATATAACTTTATCCAATTCGTTGAGTTCTATTTTCGGGGAGAGACATAATTTTATCACCTTTTATAAAACGCGATTCTCAAATAGGTTTATGGCAAAGGTAAATGTGTCACGGGGAAGTTTTAGGACCGCCGAAATAGATATTATCACACCATATCATATGTCTTGATTATTGAAGAGACTTGGCTTCTATTTTATTAAATAATAGTGGACATACACAGCGTTAATCGGAAGCAATAACTTGAAAGTTAGAGGCCCTATTGATCGCACATGTTTTACTTACTGTACATATTCTTTTAAATGTTGCTTCATGTTCTTACTATGAAATTACTAGAGGAAAATCCGTCTCCGGACGGGCCCGTATTCCGCATGTTTAGTTGCGTTTTAATTTTCTCAGACATACGGGAAACAAATAGTATTCTTCAAATATTGGTGTAGGTATTGGCTAAGATCAAAGTGTAGTATCTGTTCCGATGTATACTGCACCCCATAGACTCGTATTGTCTTGGTCTTCGGGGCTTGATTTACGCCGGTCTGTGGGTCTGTGGGTCTGTCCTGTGCAGTTCTAGGAGGTCCACCCTCCCAGGTTTCGCCTCCCCTCTTTGGGGAGGAGTAAGTTTATTGCTTACTGCCTGAGGCGCCCCTACTGGGGAATGCCGACGGGGCTACCCAGGCAATTTTTAAACCCCACTTTCCCGACCCGACCTTGGCTCACATCTTACATGGGGGAGTAAGATAAAAACTGGCCTTGTGCCTAACTCCTGGAGAGGAGTAAATCAATTCTCTGCGAATTAATTTTTCACGCAAAACAATATTGAGAACGCCAGGAACTTCATAAATATTTATGTTTTTCTAGCATCGCTATTCCACTTAATTCTAACATATCAACCATCGTGAAATATTTTTACAGGATACGAGAAAATCATGAGACCCGTTGGTCACCTATTTTTAAAAAAATATTATGAACTACGTAAGGTACTAATCATTTGCTTGAATTATGTACATAGGTAGATTAAAACGTAAACAGAATGCAGCGTAGACAAAGCGACAGCAGGGTTCAGTCCGTCTACTGTTTTAGGCAATCGGGTAGATTTGAAACCAAACCTTAAGGGAAACGAGGTCGGACGAAGGCAGTGAGAAGGCGAGAAGAAGCGGAGAGACCAGATTTATTTGGGATGTCCTTGAAATTTAGTTAACCGAAGAGATGTGCTTCTAATTAAGAGTATCTTTCTGTCCTCCCCTATCCACATCCTATTGCTTTACAGCTTCACGACGAACTCAGTTGAATAAATCCATCTTCTTCCATAAAAAATGTGTTGATTGATTGATTAATTGATATATCTTTACGATTGCCGACCCGTCTCTTGATTGCAGTTGGCGAATTATCCCCAGACTGGAAGGGAACACGTGGATAAAGAGACAACGAACAAGAAAGAACAAGTATGTCTTTTGATTAAATTATGAACTATATTATGGAAAGATGGTAATGTGAATATCAGAAGATCACCTGGGTTCTTTGATAATATAACGCTTTAAGCTTAGGTTAGATTGTTTGAATCTGATAAATGAGGTTGTAAAACTAGACAAATTCTATTTTTTAAAAATAGACGATATCCAATGTTAGTCTCTTTCTGCTCGCTATATACCTCTCTTTCTTTCACATTTTCTTTTCCTCTCTTCCTCCCCAAGCCTACTTGTTAAATAGTACGACTACGGGATATATTTCCTTTTTTTTTAATGGACAATTCCAGTCAGTGTATAATTAGTTTTATTAACTTTGAGTGTTGATAGTAATTGACGAAATCGAGGTTGATAGAGGTCATATAAAATAAGCGAGGTGTTAAACAAAATATAGTGAGGGAGGTTGAAGGCGATAGACAGAAACTTCGTTAGAGATGGGTCAGAGTGTGAGTTAATTGCAAATTACTGCTAATTCAAACAACTAAAATTAATTGCTTCAAACAAAACTCAATTTAAAAACGAAGTAATATTTTAGCATGTATTTTGTGTGAATGATTAAAAAATATAGTAAATAAAGCCATAGGGAAAACAACTTTGATTAAGTCAAAATCATAGATAAAAAATTGTGTAAATATATTTAAATTAAAAACATCCGATTAGGCTTTTAGAGTTTTAAATTCAACGAAAACGATTTAAATATTCCAATGTAAACTACCTTTCTTGTATGCTTCATAATTTAAAAAATGTCAATAAAAATATTCTCAATGTGAAAATACAAAAGGGTTTGTGTATATTTTTGTCGTTGATGTTTGCATATATTTGATTTCTGAATGTATTTGTGATATACACTTGACTATCAATATACAAGGGTTGGACCAAATAATGGAAACACATGGCAGCCAGTCCATGACATCCAGCTTCGTCAGGTTCTCGGCGAACAGTGTTTGTTGAAACGGGATTACCCAGATGATTGTGAGGCTCTGCTGTAATTTTGGGTGCCGTGGATTTTTACTCTTTCTCCACAATCCTTACAAACGGCTCTACGATCACTTTCAGACAGCTTCAGCTTTTTTCCAGAGTTTTGTTTAGAGGAAGATGTTTTAATTTTTACATGGGCTGTCGTCACCTTCGAGATACAGCCACCATCTCAACCACTTCCGTTACAGTAGCACCTGCCACACAGCCACCAACAATCTGCCTTCTTTGGAAATCTGATAGATCTGTCATTTAAATGTTTCTTACTAATATGCACTATCTGAAATTTAAAAAAATTAATGTAACGGATTAATTCAGGATAACAATAACCATAAATAAAAAAAAATGTTGGTATTTTATTTTCAAAATTTTAGTAGTGTTTTCAAATTAATGAAAAATTCATGACGTTTTTCCATTATTTTGTCCAACCCCTGTATATATATATATATATATATATATATATATATATATATATATATATATATATATCACGTTGATCCAGTACAAATGTGTCAATAAAGTGAACATAAAACCAAGTTTTCCAAGAGTGATATTATCGCATCTTGTCAAACTTGTCAAAGGGAGAGTATAAATAAATTCAAAATCGACTTTTTATTTTGAATTTATTTTAACTCAGCCTTTGACAAGATGCGATAATACGCATTGAAACGATGGTTCATTGACGTAAGGCTATAATATTGTTTATGCACTTTATATATATATATATATATATATATATATATATATATATATATATATATATATATATGGGTGTGTGTATATGTATTATTTTGTCAAACCCCTGTAAATAAGCTGTTTTATTTTGTTACGCATATAACCAATTTCTCAAATTTCAGAGAAATTAGTGGTTTTCGAATTTCACTTAATGTATATATATATATATATATATATATATATATATATATATATATATATATATATATATATATATATATATACAGGGTGGGCAAAAATAAGGGTCCTATTTTTAAAAATTCATAACTTTTTTATTTATTGATTTTTTTTTTTTTTTTTTAGAATAAGTAAAGGACCCCTTCCGAAGCAAGCATGAGCCGTATTAGCCCTAAGGAACGTACCCTCATTTAGAAAACATTATTTTTGCTTAAAAAACTCAAAACAGTGTAAAAAACAATACTTTAGTTTTTTTAAGTTTTAAGAAGTGTTTTTCGGCTAAAATTTGTTTTGTTTATTTCAAAAAATCTCGGAAGGGTCAGTCTATACACACATAAAGTTTGGTGAGTTTAACTTTTATTTTGTGGAAGTTATTCAAATTCAAGTTATTCAAATTTAAAGATAGGACCCTTTATTTTGGCCCACCCTGTATATATATATATACACTTGCCGGTGTCTGTGCGAAATTCAATATGAATGCCAATTTAGTTTACTATTTATTAAAAGTAACTCAGGCTGCAAAAGAGAGTCCTTAACCTAATAAGTGCGGCGTTGTCTGTTAATCTCCAGCCTCTAGCACATCATCGCAATGTTGCATCCCTGCGCTTTTTTACAATTACTTCCACGGAATTTACTACAATTAACTTACCTGTACCTTAAACGTATATACCTACGACTAGCAGCTAAATCCAAACCCTTAACGGTAGAAGTCCCCGTATGCCGAAAAACCTTATTTTCAAATAGCTTGTTTCCACGGACAGCTTTACTTAAGAATTCCCTTCCTGCTCCCTGTTTCCCATAATGTTTCAACTTGCAAAAATCAAAGGATAATTATATTCTTTGATTTTAAATATATGTTTTTTGTTAATCGGGGGTTAGATTCGAAACCGCAGACTCGATGTGTTCAGTCTTACACTTTCTTAAGTAAACAATTCAGACATCTGTTTAGCAGACTTCTAAAACACCACTCATAAAAAAAGCGGATATACGTAGGTGAAGTTTAAAAAATGCTCTGTCCCAATTGGTCACTTAGGGGCAAGGGCACGTATATATTTGGCCGCAATGTGGCATCCTTGTGTTTGTTTTACAAATACTTCAATGGATTATGCTCCGATGAGTTGGCTACTCTGGTGCCCCCTCGACGTAAATTCACTAGACTAACTCGACATTCTACTAAATCTCATTCATTCACTGTGGAGGTCCCCAGATGCCGGAGAGCATTCTACTCAAATAGCTTCTTTCCTCGTGCTGCTGGCCTCTGGAACTCCCTCCCTGCCCCCTGTTTCCCCGACAGTACTGACATGCAGAAGTTTAAAACTAATGTAAACAGACATCTCGCTGCTCAGATCCCAATTTAAGCTGAACCACTAATCTTTCTCCCCTTTTCCTTTTTCTCAGTAGCCCCTTACGTTTACAGTGGTGGCCTGCCTTGTTTGGGGTGAATCATATAAAAAAAAAAAAAAACATAATAACGTAGAGATTCGGAGAATTTTATATTTTATATAAATTTCAGCGTAATAGAATATAATTTAAGTTTTAACAGAGGTTCGGCCCTCATAGCTCCCTTAGGTACCGAAAGCACTCAGGGGGTTGGGATCACTTCGATTATCTTCCTCAGAAAAGTTTAAACATTGGATTACTATTTCATAACATTTTTTTTAAAGAGGGTTATGCTCTTTTAGATTTTATGTAGATTCTCTAACCTTTCTTTCTATTAGGAACACACGACACTCACACACACAGACGTTGAGTTTTAAATATATCAATGTCTTTACTATATAATACAACATTCCAATTGGATTTTTCAAAAAATCTGCGAGTACTTTCAGCATTACAAAGACGTCCCGCTCATTAGTACGTAACAAAAAAGATTTAATTCTGTTTGCTTTATACATAATTCAAAATGGTTTTATAAAGTTTTCAAATGAATATTTATTAATAATTAATAATTTATTGGGTTTATTTCCTTCAGAAGATAATATATATTTCTTTGAGAATTCCATGCATTAAAGAACTTTCTCATATTGAATTCCTTGTTTAAACATTTGATTATAATAAACTTGTAAATTATGTATCTTCATTTTTGTATTACAGTCTCTCATATTTATATATAATTGGCTGGGAAAACCTCCCACCGTACACACGCAAACCCCAAACACCGATGAAGACTGAAGGATCAGTCGAAAATTTTGTTCTCCATACCATCAACAAGAAAAAACTATTTTTCTTTACAGAACAATTTATATTCCTACACGTCACAAAATAAATAAATAGAAAAATAAATAATAAAAAGTTATAACACAATATAAACTTTTTTTTCACATTATTATTTTATTTTTTTATATACATACTTATATATATATATATATATATATATATATATATATATATGTGAATAGTAAATAGTAAAGTATGGCAAATATATATTTATGGCAATTAAGTTACACATATTCGTCCGGTGATGAAAAGCGGACGCTTCTGTGTAGTTTAATTGGCATAAATATATTTCCATACTCTACTACTAAGCTCTACTCACGTATTGAGCACTGTTTAAGTAAATACTTAAAATCTATACATAATATTTTATATCATTTTATTATATAATACGTGTATACATGACATAATAACATAATTATATATATGTATATATAAATATAAAAAAGTATATATATATATATATGAATATAATAAAAACAAATATATATATATATATATATATATATATATATATATATATATATATATATATATATATATATATTATAAAAACAGAAATAAAAAGTTTCGTCGTAATGGAAAATGAGAAAGTTAAACAAAAAATAGTATTTATGTTTATGTATTCATCAACGTTTCGTCTTTAATGTAAAACTCACTAAGGAGGAGTTATCTGAATAAAAAATCCCACAGGTAAAAAAATGTTTTGCCAGCAAAATATGAGAAAAGAGTAGATGGTGGCAGTGGTAAGTAGCAGTCTGAGTATAAGATCATTAGGAAGTGGGAGAGGTGATATAATAAATGTGGAAAAGTGGGAGGCGAAGCGTGGTTCAGTTAGGATTAATTTAAATCATGAAGGGGTGAGAGGGAGCTGAATCAATTGAATGGTTTAGCCTCGACGAGAAACAAAACGTAGGGCAAAGGATTGTTTGGTTCATGTTCTAGGAAAGTTTTGGAGATGATGGAGTCTAGGGCGGGGGGGGGGCGAAAACCCAGACTCAGGGTGTCCATATTTGACATTCATATACATATGTGTGAGCACAGAAACACATATTCACGTTGACATACACACACACATATATATATATATATATATATATATATATATATATATATATATATATATATATATATACAGGGTGGGCAAAAATAAGGGTCCTATTTTAAAAAATTCATAACTTTTTTATTTATTGATTTTTTTTTGATTTTTTTTAGAATAAGTAAAGGACCCCTTCCGAAGCAAGCATGAGCCGTATTAGCCTTAAGGAACGTACCCTCATTTAGAAAACATTATTTTTGCTTAAAAAATTCAAAACAGTGTAAAAAACAATACTTTAGTTTTTGTAAGTTTTAAGAAGTGTTTTTCGGCAAAAATTTGTTTTGTTTATTTCAAAAAATCTCGGAAGGGTCAGTCTACACACACATAAAGTTTGGTGAGTTTAACTTTTATTTTGTGGAAGTTATTCAAATTCAAGTTATTCAAATTTAAAGATAGGACCCTTATTTTGGCCCACCCTGTATATATATATATATATATATATATATATATATATATATATATATATATATATATATATATATATATATAAGTGTGTACATGTAACAAAACATTTGCAACGTTATAAAACAAAAAATAGGAAGGGGGTAAAAAAGAAAATGTTATTCCTGCTTCGACGTTTTCAGGTGAAAAGTGTTAAACAAAAAGCTATGAGAAAAAAACAAAACAAAAATGTGTTGTTCTGTTCATATTTTAAGATGAGTCCTAATTCTTTAGTGGATAGAATGAGTAAATCTTTAACGAACAAAGAGAGACAGAAATATTATCTATTTGTTTATTTATGTGTATACAGTATACAGGTTCATGCATATATACACATGTGTGAAACAACAATACAGTTACTTGACAATGCAGTAGGAGAAATAGAAACGTGATCGAAGACATGAGAAACAAATTACATACAGTTGAACCCTCCATAAAACTTACATATAACACAGAAATGAATAACTCAATATTTTTTTAGACACACTCATGATAAAATATAATAACAAACTATATTTCAAAGTGCATCGCAAAGCCACCCACAAAACGACTATATTCACACCATAACAACAAGATCAAAATAGGTATGATTATTGGCTTTTACATACGTGCTACCAGAATCTGCAGTCCTCAATATATACATGAGAAAATCAAACACATCACAAATTCTTTAAAAACACTGCAATACCCCTCACATTCTATACTAAATGCTTAGAAAAACGCTCTACAAATATTCTCGAAAAACAAGAATCTCAAACATCGAATACTTCTCTTATAAATAGACATCTTCTTTTACCTACTCAATAGATGTTCATCTAACCTTGTAGCAAACGCCATTTTATCTATCGTTAGGTTAGCTGAGTGCATAGTTTGTCGCTGCTGACCCCCCTCCTACTTAGGTGTCTGTAAATTAAGTTTACTTATTTAAATCTTTTTTTTATTTACTTATTTACTTATTTATTCTTTTTTTCCGTTTTTTTCTAAAATTGTTAGTTTCTCTATAAATAGAGATGTTCCATTCTACAAAAATAACTGTGTCTGCCTTGTAACGATTAACCAGATTTCGAAATATGAAACAGCGCACCAGAAATAGAACAAAACTAAATTCAACACAGATTTTTTCGAATACAGAAATACATTTTTGAGACAAATTATTTAATCGAGTTAAAAGTTTCACTACTTTTTATAATTTTACGAATACAATAGTTAAACAAGAACATAAATCAGTCTGACAACGCAAGGATGGGTCAAAGTTTTTCCTGGGCCTTACCTCTGAAGTATTCCCGAAGTTATGTTATTGTAACATTGATAACTCAAAATTATTGTTTATTTTCTTTAGTTTTTTATTACCTTTTGTTCACCTTTAAAGACATATTGCCACTTAGACGTAAAGGGCTACTTAGGGGACAGATTCATAAGAGCCATATTTTTGTGGCGGGAGGGCTTATTGTTGTGGGTGAACCTACCTACCGTTTTGTAATTACTAAATGGTAGCAACCTGCTACCATAAATACCGGCCTTTTCCGGGAGAACATTTGTAGAACATTTAGGCTTTTTTCTCTCTGTCCTACCTGTTATCGGAATGTTTGCGCTCTGGTTCGTTATTGTTATTTATATTCTTATGTATGTTGTTATTGTTGTTACCTCTTTTTAATTCTTCTCTCTTTTTTAGAGTTGAATTGTTTTTTTCTCCTCGTTGGACTATAGTCTTTTTTGTATTATTATTGGTGTTTTTTTTCTGTCTTGGCCATGGCAATACTTTGCCTTGTGCCTTCACATAAGACAATGGAAGACGATACCAGAAAGAGGCCGGTTGTTTCCTCACCTCAACCCACTCCCGGTACGTCGGGTGGAAATAAACATTGACGAGTTCCGGAAAAAATGGATACTTACACTGAGAAGATCACAAACACCGGACTTATAATTGACTTACCCAAATTGGAAGATATTGAGAAAAAAAACACTTAAAGTATTCGTCGTTGACAGGAAAACAAAGAAAACAATCAGAGCAACAGTTGACATTATCACGAAACTTTTATCTTCAGTCGGGCATAGACCACTCAAGTTGATAAAATGTAGAGGTTATAATACCTGGAAAACTCTTTTCACATCAGAGGAGGAATGCCTTGCGTAGGCTCGGAAGGAAATCATAACAAAAGACTACATTTTAAGAATGGAACACCGAGGAAGAAGAAGAACGACGGTATCGGTTTTCCATGTGCCATTTTACATAGAAGGTGAGCACATTGCTGCTTTTTTTAAATAAGTACGGTGACCTGATGGCGGTAAGCACGGATAACTACCTGTCAGTTTGGCATTTTGACGTAATGTTAAATCCAAAGGCGTTCAGTGAAATACCATACTACTTAGAAGTTGGTGAAGACAAGTCGCCAATTATTGTTGCCGGACGACGGCCATCTTGCTGGAATTGTGGTGCCATTGGACATCTTACATCTGAGTGCATAAAACGCAAAGCCACAGTTCCAGTAAACACCAAAAATAGAGTGGGCGAACATTTGGGCCCCAAGGTCGGTTGGAAACTGAAAACACACACAGAGGAGAAGAAAAACAGAGTCAACACAACAGAGTTCCCCGAACTCAATTCTGAAACTGATGAGGAGGAAAGATGGATAGTGGTACCCGGGAAAAAGACCACTGGAAGACTTACCCTTGATCAAATGAGACTCGCAGAAGAAGAAGAATACAAAATGTCTAAAGATCCGGGGTGAGAAAGATATGTGGAAGTTGTACAGCTCAATAAACGACTTCGAGCGAAAAACAAGTCCAGCCCCTGCTCTCCCCCTAAATCACAGACAAACCAAATGCCCCCAAGACTATATATACTCCAACTACAACACCTGTTTCCCCAATTCGTAATCTGAAATCAACCCCCACAAAAAAATGCCACCACCAGTCACCGCACCAATCAAAACAGAGACTACAAATTAATTCCCTTAAGCCCCACCCCCCAAAAAAACAAAAATTGAATCACCAAGACCTTCCCCATTTGTCTCTCCTCTACAGACCCCAAGAAGTACTCCTCCTGCCTCCCTTAAAAAGTCACAACCACTCCCTCCTCTTTCACCCCTATTAAAACACACACTTAGGCCCCCACTCGCCCATGAAAACCGATCTGAATATTCCTCCTCCGCCATCTCAAATTATTAACACACCAACACCCAATAAGGGGAAGAAAAGACAACTATTTTTTCACGGCGAATACATTTGCCGCATCTTTTCTGAAACTATCACTCGAGCTAAAGGACATCATCACGCAGACCTTATAAAACTTTTGGCTTTTAGCGAAATTGACGGAAAATCGATAGAAAACCCTTACAACTTTCCTGATGCTTCCCGAGTTTTATCTGGTATTCGAACCCAAGAGGGAACAAAATCAGTTTAGCGAATGATGGAAGAGGCAAACATAACTTTTGACATTTCACCACCATTAGCTATCTTTAATGATGTTAAATTAAGAAAATTTAAAAAAATCATGCTATAGGAGGGTCCCAATTCTCTTACATCCATCCTTATATCGAGCTCTAAAACTAATATTCTCACTTGATGTCGGCGGTTTGTCCCGGGATGGCCTCATCTATACTGAAATGGGCTCTTATTCCATGGGAAAATCTGTCGGCATTTTGACCCCATCAATGTTCGTTTCGGGTGCCCAACTTTAAAGCACTATAATGGCTCTCAGATTAGCAAGCCTAAATGGCCGAGGGTTGAGGGACAACTCTCGTAGATTTTGAGTTGCACGTGACCTTCAACGGCTCGGCGTGGATGTATATTGTTTGCAGGAGACCCACTTTATTCCCAGTGATTATAAGGGTGTGCTGGCTAGAGACTTTCAGCTCTAATCAGCATACTTTGATTCTCACTCAATATGAGTTTCCTGGCTAGTTAAGCGCACACTGAATGCGTCGTGTGACCCAATCTATGTGGATCCTGAGGGAAGGCTGTGCGTTCTTGATGTTACCGTAAAGGATGTGGATTTTCGGCTTATTGTGGTTTATGCGGCCAACGCCTATTCTGAGCGGATCCTTTTTTTCGGCGGATCGAGCCCTTTATGGATACGTCTCGTCGGATAATTCTAGCGGGAGACTGAAACGCGGCCCTGGATCCCGATTTAGATCGCTTGGGAAATCCTAGGGTAACTAACACGAACGGTGATGTTAAGGCATTTCGTGACTTTATCGATAAGTTCGATCTTGTCGATAAATTTCGAAATGAAAAACCCCGTGAAGTAGTATGGACTTGGACTTCTAGTCGCGGCTCCGATTTAAGGCAACTTTCGAGTTACCTTGATCGGTTCTTAATTAGGAGAGTCGATTTAGGGCTTTTAGATTGTCCAAGTTTCCATAACATAGTTTACTCGGATCATAGGCTTGTTTGAGTTCGGGTAAACTTAGATAGTCATAAGCCTAGAATGGCTGGGTACTGGAAGTTCAACACATCGTTGTTCGATTTGAAGGACTTCCAGGAACAGCTCTTACTAACAATACAGAGGAAATTGACGGGTGCTATCATTGGGAATAAGTGGTGGGGCCATCTTAAGAATGTTATTAGGTCCTTCGTTGCTGATTATAGTCGTCGACTGAACCTTAGATCTAGGGCAACGAAAGTGGCACTAGAAGCTAGACTAGATCGGGCGGTGGAGGCGGGTGATAGCGTTACCTTTACTGTAGCTAAAACGGAACTGAACTCCTTGGACAACAAGGCAGATCAGGGAGTGTTAGTTAGGTCTAGGTTAAAAAGAGTGCCGCACGAGGCGACAAACGTGGCGGCGTCACGGCGTGCGGAAGTGCGTCGACGGTCTACTGATCGACACATCGCCAGTGTCACATTATCGGATGGGCGTCTCGTGACTACAAACGACGGGATTTTGGAGGGTTTTCGCTCTTATTTTCAGGAACTTTTTACCAGGGAGCCCGGTCTGACAATGGCTCAGTTCGACACCTATTTAGCTTACTTTTCTCACTCGAGGCGACCGAAGCGGCTAGGTGCGAAGGGTGTATAAAAGAGGATGCAGTTTTTGAGGCTCTAAAACAGGTCGGGCTTGATAAGTCTCCCGGTATCGATGGTCTGTTTTACAAACTGTATTTGAGGTTGTCACCCATTTTTGTCCCCCCTGCTGGCTGTGTTGTCTAACTCCTGGTTTATGAACGGGTTTATTCCCTAGTACTTTACCAGGGGTATCATCAAATTGCTTCGCAAGAACAAAAGTGGTGGGGATGGTATAGGTAATTTCCGGCCCTTAACAATGTTAAATACAGAGTTAAAGATTTTGGCCAAGATCTTAGCTAACGGTCTGCATGTTGTCTTGTATCGTCTTATACGTCCTGAACAGACTTGTGCTGTTAAGGGCCGGACAATTCAAGATAACTTGCATATGATACGCTTGATCATAGATAAAGTCAACACTGAAGCCGCGCTGATCAATTTAGATAAGTCCAAAGCATTCGATAGGGTCGATCATCGTTACTTGGAGGCTGTCTTGTCTTCGGCTTGATTTGGTCCCCATTTTCGCTCCTGGATTCGCCTGTTTTATGCAAACCCCGGTGCGTTGGTTGAAGTAGATGGTATGAGGTCGAAGCCTTTCGATTTTTCCAGATCTATTCGTCAGGGATGTCCGCTTTCACCGATGCTTTATGTGCTTGCGTTGGAGCCTTTCCTTCGCAGGCTTAGGGTGAATCCGGTCCTTCGTGGGATTACTTTGTCTGGTTCTTTCTCCATGATTAAGTACTCCGCCTATGCCGACGACGTCACTGTGCTTGTAACGAGCAGTGCTGAGATTAGGGTCGTCGACATGGAAATAAGACGGTATGAACAAGTGACAGGGGCCAAAATCAACTGCGACAATTCTGTTGGCTTACGCATTGGTGCCTGAAGGGGTGTCCCCCCCCTCAGGGGCCCTTTGGCTGGACGGATGGGCCTTGCAAGATACTCGGCTTCAGTTCGAGAAAAATTGGTCGGAAGTGTTGAAAGCGGTTATTGCTGTAGCCTGTCTGTGGTCAGTGAGAAATCTTACTTTAAAATGAAAGAGCGGAGGTGTATAATTCTCACATTTATCCTCTCATCCTCTACCGTCTTTCAGTGCTCACTCTGCCGGCAGCCACACTAATTGGTTTAGTAAAGGCTCTTTTCGAGTTTTTGTGGCGCGGAAAGCAGCCCATGGTTCGCCGGGAGATCTGCTACTTGCATCCGTCTTAAGGCGATCTGGGTATGCTAAGTGTTGAGATTCGTCAATATACGCTTCGCTTACACTACCTAGACCGAATGTGTACACCTTGTTAGGGAAACGGTCGATTCTGGAAGGAAGACACCAAGAAAGCCTTTCCGGCTTTGAAAAGTGTGCACTTGCATGGGGGTGGGGCATTTCGATTACCTCGACGCGAATGCTCCTTTTATCGCGAGTGTCGACAGTCTTTTAAGTTCCTTCTAAGGGTGTCAGAAAGCCTCTCTGACACCCGAGTGTTGTCTCGTAAAGCACTATATCGGGTAATGGTGAGGGGATCTGTTCGAGACAGTGTTACTGGGGAGTTTGGTCTTACGAAGGGAGAACTTCGCTTGATCTGGCCTTGGGCGCCTGGGTTGAAATGTTTCGATAATTACGAGGCATCACTCACCTGGCTGATAATACGAAATGCACTCTGGGTCGGCAAAAAGCTTTACGCAGCGGGCTTAAGAGAGACTCCGAGTTGTGTCCGATGTGGTGACTGGGAGGAAACGACCAGTCATGTTTTCTTTCATTGTCACATCGTTCGCCCGCTGTGTGAGTTAGTTGAAGGCTACACGGTTCGCATGTTGAACAGACAGTTCTTCGTTCTGGAGTATTTTTCGACTTGCTGCAATTAGGCTCCGACCATGAAGTGGGAGGAACGTTATGTGTTTCTTTGCTTACTAGCTGTTATGAAGGGATTGATTTGGTCGACACGACAGAAGAAAGTTTACGGGGAAGATACCTTCACTGCTCCCCAGCTTGTCCTCATTTTCCAATTTCGCCTGGAAATGCGAATCAAGCTGGAGAAGGTGGAACTCCCTCCGGCAAATTTCAACGAAAGGTGGGTGAAAGTTGTGCGTGTCGAGTGAATGGAGCTAATTTTGAGTGGTACTTGGACGTGCCTTAGACAGAATATTGGGTAGTCGAACCAAACACTGACCCTTTTATTTGACCCGGTTAGGCAAGATTAGAATATGTTTTGTTTTCTTCCACATTTTTAACTTAGCTAGATGTATGTAAGTTTTCATAGGTCCCTTTTTTTTCGTCCTCTCCCACTCGGTTTTTTATTTGGGGGGGGGGGGGGTTCTCGACTTTTATTTTATAATTCCCATTCCCGACCCCAATTAGGTGACTGATATGTTGTTTTGTCTGAGATGTTGTTTTGTCAGGTCTGCTTTCGTAATTTCGAAAGAGATGTTTGAATAAAGCTTTTCGTGACCTGCAGCGCCTTTTCTCGACTGGCAAAACTATTTATCGGACACATTCTTTAGTGGGAGGTTCTTAGACTAACACTTACTTTTATTTATTTTTTGTCATTGTATATATATATTATTTTATTACCCCACTTCTCATTTCATGTTTATATTGTCATTTTTGGGGTTTTAAGTAGGAAAATCATGGAGTAAATTTGTTTTGGTGATTGTGACTAGTTAAGCTAATAATGTTAGTTACGTCAACAGTTTCCCCACCCCCTTCTTGACCTCGTGTCACATTTTGTATTTTTACAAATAAATATTGTAGTACATTTAGGCACGAGTGTCTCGTACGATCATTGCGTCAAAGTTAGTATTCTTTTTAAAATCTATTGTTGCCTACTATTGTTGATTATTGTTATCGTTGTTATTGCTTTCATGTTGATTTTTATTGTTGTACTGTTTTCCCTTTTACGACGTTTTTTTTCTGCCACGTGTTTTTTGGGGGGTGGGGGGGGTTCTCCCTGTTTTTTTATGCCTCTAGTTATTAACTAGATGGCGAGTAAAATGTCCGACAATTCGGAATGGTTTAAACCACCAAAAGTGTCTATAAATGTCAAAGATTTTGTAGAGGAGGCAAAGAAATACGAACACATGGTCACAGAACAAAGAATTAACGTGGATTTACCAAAACTTGAAGAAATCCCAAAAAGGACTGCAACCATGTTTTTAGTAGACAAAAATTTTTTTAAATCCATCAGGGCTTCTCCTGAATTAATATGCAAGTGATTGGCAACTGCAGGATTCAAACCGCAAAGGTTAATCAAGTGTAAGGGATTTAACACTTGGAATGCTTTGTTTCCTAACGAAGAGATTTGTGCTAATCTCTCACTTACTCAAATTATCACGTAGGGCTATGTTTTACGAACCGAGTACATGGGTAGAAGACGTTCTTCAATTTCTATCTTCAATGTGCCTTTTTATGTAAAAGGTGAACATATTGGTGCTTTTTTTCTAAGATTTGGCGAAATCACAGACGCCAATTTCGACGAATTTCCAGGTACATGGAATTTTGAAATACTTATCGACAAGAAAGCTTATGACAGCATCCCCTACTTTTTACAAGTCGAGAAGGAACAACTACCTATTCTATTGGCCGGACGAAGACCTGTTTGTTGGTTTTGTGAGCAACTAGGTCATTTAACTTTTGATTGCCCACAGAAAAAATTCACTCAGAAAACGACGACCCCGATTACTAGACTATCCAAGGCAGGCCCCCACCTCGATCCTCCTGCTACAATTGGTCTACCAATTACATCTGCATCTGATGACTCCGAAGACGAATTCCCTGCTCTACCTTCTGCAGAAAAAGACAATGAATGGATTATTGTTCCGGGTAAAAGAAACCCGGGTCGGGTATCTCTCGAAGAAATGAGAGAAAAAGAAATGCTAAAAAACGACCCGGGGAAAGAGTTACATTAAAGTCAAAGAGCTTAAATCTAAATTAGATAAGAAAGAAATAAAAAAAGAGAAAAAAGAAGGAAAAAATTCAGCCACTTCAGATAAAATCATTACCCCCAATCCAAGTCCCCAGCCGGTCACCAATCCAATAGTTTCTAAAAGTTCTCATTCTTCCAAATTAATGCCCCCCCGCAATCACTGGCCCAATTTAAGACAAACCGTACAAGCTTATCCCTCTAAGTCCCATTAAATCGTCTAGAAAAATCACTTCTCCAAAACCTTCTCCCTTTGTCTCCCCATTAAATACCCCCAAAAATACCCCACCTGCGTCCCCCACAAAGCCACCCTCCCCTTCTGTGGAAAGGAAAACAATAAAAAAACAGCCTTCCTCTCTTGGGAGGATATCTGCAAAGTAGCATGCACCCAAGAAAAAACAGTAAAATATTACCACCTCTCCAATATAAATGAGCTCCTTAAATTCAAAGAGGTCGGTGGTATAACCATTGAAGACCCTGCTAATTTCCCCAACGCCCCTAGAGTCCTTACAGTTGTAAGGAGAAAATCAGAAGCGAAGGCGCTATGGCAGATGCTGGAAGAGGCGAACAACACTTTCAATTTCACCATTCCAATGGCCATCTTTAAAGATGATGGTCTAATCGTTTTAAGAAAAGATTGTTTTGGGAGGGTCCCTATAAGGTTACACCCCGCCCTGTATAGGATAGCGAAACTAACCTATCCTTTGGATGTTGACGGCATCTCCCATGATGGTCAAATTAATGATCAGATGGGCAAACAATCTTTTGAAAGAGCCGTCGGCATCCTGACCACTGCTATGTTCGTTTCTGGAACCCAACTCTAAGGCACCCTCATGGCTCTCTTTCTAGCGAGTTTCAATTTTGTGTTTTGGATATTACCATAAAGGAGAAAGCATTTCGGCTCGTCGGGGTTTATGCGCCCAATAGCCATTCTGAGCTCGGTTCTTTCTTTCGGCGAATCGAGCAGTTCTTGAATTCTACTTCTCGGACGGTCATTCCAGCGGGAGACTGGAATTCGGTCCTGGATCCTGATTTAGATCGTAATCGGCCTAGGGGTACTTACACCGATCAGGATGCTAGATTATTTCGGGACTTCCTCGATAAGTTCGATCTTGTCGATAAGTACCGGGATGAAAAGCCCTGAGATAGGGTAGTGACTTGGACAGCTAGACGCGGCTCAGATTCGGTACAACTTTCGAGTTATATCGATCGGTTCTTAATTAAGAGAGTCGACATAGGATTAGTTGAATGTCCAAGTTTTCATAACATAGTTTACTCAGACCATAGACTTGTTTGGGTCCGTGTAAACTTAGATAGACCTAAGCCTAGTTTTGCTGGGTACTGGAAGCTCAAAACTTCGTTGTTCGATGTGAACGGCTACCAGGAACAGCTATTACTAACCTTATAGCGGGAATTGACGGGGGCTGTAATTGGGAATAGGAAGTGAATTCATTTTAAGAAGGTTATTAGGTCCTTTACTGCCGATTTTAGCAGACGACTCAACCTATCAACTAGGGCAGCTAAAGTGGCACTAGAGTCTAGATTAGATCGGGCGGTGGAGGTGGGGGATAGCTCTAGTGTTACTATAATTAAGACCAAGCTGGCTTCTTTGGCTATCCAAGAACACCAGGTTTTAGTGATTAGGGCAAGGTTAAAAAGAGTGCCTAACGAGGCGGCAAATATTGCCGCTGAACTGCGTGCAGAGGAGCATCGACATGCATTTGATCGACATATTGCTCGTGTCTCATTGCCAAATGGGGGGCTCGTGACCACAAACGAAGGTATTCTGGAGGCTTTTCGTTCTCATTTCCAGGATCTTTTTACTCGGGAACCCGGTTTGTCTTTAGCACAATTCGACCCCTATTTAGCCGACTTTTCTCGTCTTGAGGCGACCGAAGCGGCTAGGTGCGAACGGTGCATAACAGAGGATGAAGTCCGGGAAGCCTTAGGGCGGGTCGGCCTTAACAGATCTCGGGGGATTGATGGTTTGCCCTACGAGGTGTATTTGAGGATGTCGCACATTTTTGTTACACTGCTGGCAGTTTTGTTTAACTCGTGGTTTAGGAACGGGTCTATTCCCCAGTACTTGACCATGGGTTTAGTGAAATTGTTACGCAAAAGAAAAAATGGTGGGGATGGGTTTGATAATTTTTGGCCCCTAACAATGCTTGATGCGGAATTAAAGATTTTGGCCAAGATCTTAACCAATCGTCTGCAACTTGTTTTGCCTGGTCTAATTAGCCCCGAACAGACTTGTTCTGTGAAGGGCCCGACCATTCAGGATAACTTTCACTCGATACGCTTGATCATAGATAAAGTCGACACTGAAGCCGCGCTGATCAATTTAGATCAGTCTAAAGCATTCGGTAGGGTGGACCATCGGTACTTGAAGGCTGTTTTGTCTGCGGCCGGTTTTGGCCCGCAATTCCGCTCCTGGATTCGCCTCTTGTATGCGAACCCCGGTGTTAGGGTTGAAGTGAATGGCATGAGGTCTGGGGCCTTCAGATTGTCCCGATCTCTTCGTCAGGGGTGCCCTCTTTCACCGATGCTTTATGTGCTTGTTTTGGACGCTTTCCTTAACAGGCTAAGGGTGAATCCGGTCCTGCGTGGAATTACTTTGGCAGGTGCCTCCACCACGTATAAGTACTCCGCCTATGCCAACGACTTGACTGTGCTTGTAACGAGCAATGACGAGATTAGTGTCGTCGACAGAGAAATCAGAATGTATGAAACGGTGACAGGGGCCAAAATCAACTGCGACAAGTCTGTTGGCTTGCGCATTGGTGCCTGGAAGGGTGTCTCCTTGCAGGGACACTTTGGCTGGACAGATGGGCCTTGCATGCTTCTCGGCGTCTGGTTTTGTCCTGATCTTCAGAAAAATTGATCGGAAGTCCTGAAAGCGATTAGGGCAGCAGCTGGTCTGTGGTCCCGCAAAAATCTCTCGTTAAAAGGGGAGAGCGGAGGTGTGTTCTTCTCACATTCATCCGATCATCCTACATCATCTTTCCGTGCTCCCACTCCTGTCGGATACACTGCTGGAAATGCAGCGGGCTCTGTTCAGGTTTTTGTGGCTTCGAAAGTGCCCTATGGTCCGTCGCGCGATTTGTTACCTTCATCCTTCTGAGGGCGGTCTGAGTATGCCTAGCATCGAAATTCGATGCCACACACGTAGGCTGTTTTATTTAGACCGAATGAGTACACAGTCTGATGGAAACGGTGTTTTTTGGAAGGAAGACACTAAGAAAGCCTTTCCGGCTTTGAGAAGTGTGCATTTGGATGAGGGGGAGGCACACAGGTTGCCCCGAAACGAGTGCTTCTTTTATCGCGAATGTAGACATGCGTTGAAGTACCTTTCAAGGGTGACAGAAAGCCTCTCTGACACCCTGTTGTTGTCTCGAAAGGCATTATATTGGGTAATGATAAGCCTGAGGGGCTCGCTTTGACGAGGGGGGAGCTCCGCTCGATCTGGCCTTGGGCGCCTGGGTTAAGGTGCTTTGACAATGACGAGGCATCATTGACCTGGCTGACGATTAGGAATGCACTCTGGGTAGGTAAGAGGCTTCATTCAGCACGTTTGAATAATTCTCCGACTTGTGTCAGATGCGGCGATGAGGACGAGACCTTAAGTCACGTCTTCGTTTTTTGCCGCATTGTCGTGCCGCTTATTAAGCTTGTTGCAGGCTACATGGTTCGTATTCTTAACGTATCGTTTTTTGACCTGGAACCCATTAATGTATGCAGCAACTGGGCTCCGACAACTGATAGGCAAAAACGGTTTACGTTTTTAAGCTTCCTAGCCATTATGAGAGTTACGATTTGGAAGACTAGGTACTAGACAGTCTACGGAGCTGAGATCTTTACTTCTCTCGACCTTATTGCGATTTTCAAATATTACCTGAAGGATCGCATTAGGGCCGAGAGAGTGAAACTCTCTTCGGCAGATTTGGTGAAAGGTGGGTGACTGGAGCACGACTGTGTAGAGTGGCTGGTGCTAGATTAAAGTGGTATCTGGACGCGCCTTAGGCAGAGAATATTGGGTTCAGGAAACGAACACTGCTTTAATTTTAAGTTAGATTTAGACTTATTTTAAGTTATTTTCTGTTTAATTTTCTGTTGATTTTTAAGTTGATTCCATTACATGCCCCCTTTTATTTTGTCCTCATCCCACTCCTCTTTTTATTTTTCTGCCCCATGTTAATCTCTCCTTCCCTCCCCAATTAGGTGATCGAGTGCTAGATTTGTCGGAGATGCAGGTCACCCGTCCATATTTTCGAAGGAGGTGTCTAGAATAAAACGGTGGGGCCCGCATCAAACCCCCTTATTTCGTGTTTTCGATTTCGACCGGCAAATCGGCATCTCTGCCACATTTCAATAACGGGGGGGGGGGGGCTTTTACTAACCTTTATTTCTTTTTGCATTGTATATATCATATTTTGTATATATAAATTTTTAATCCCCCCCGTTGCATATTTCTTATATCGGTTTTAAGTAGGATTTCATGGTATGAATTCTTATGGTGAGTAGCGATGTATGTATAGTATGAATGTGGTATTATGGTAAATGATGGTCATGTTTGAAACTAGCTAAGTTGAGTTTTTTAAGTTAGAGATTACCGATCCTTTCCCCTCCCCCCTTTTGGTCTTGTGCCTCATTTTGTGTAGTAGTTTACGCAAATAAATATTTAGTACATTTAGGCACTAGCACTGCCAACACTGACTTGTGTATAATTTCTCTGTTCAATACAATTCGATATTATTATCTCTAAACCTGTTGTTCTTTTATTTCATTGTTGGTAAACGGGTCCACAACAACTGGCGACGAGGATGAGATAAATGACTTCGTTGGAAACACCTTGGACCTTGCAACCTGTGAGTGATAAACCAGTGTCTACAACACGGTCAACCTTCGAAAAAAAATTCTACCCGTTTGAAAAAAAAAAACCCTGTGCTTTACACTGTTCGGGAAGATATTGGAAACATCGAATACATTCAATTTTGGGACGAGTCTGCTTTACAAGAAATAACCAGTTTAAACAATTACTGGACGGAAAAAAGTAAGACAGACTTTGCTATTTGTGTTCTTCGTATTTCAATACGAGGTTTTACCTCGTGCAACAAATGAAATGTGAATACCATGTGCTTATTAATCTGAAAGGTTTGAAAAAAAGAAACTCTATACTACAAAAACCGTTTTTCGTGTCTTATATAGGCAAACGTATTTTGCGAACAGACTTGTCACTGTAAAATCGTATAGTCGAAAAAAATAATCTGACAAGTAAAACCAAGTTACTTTCTTGAATAACTAGTCAATTTTTTATATAGCGGTGAAAGCCATTACTTGCTATTTTTCATTTTTAGCCTATACTGAAAGGCAAACGGACTTATTGGAAAAAAAGAGATCCAGATGCGAACAAAAATAAAAATATTTTGTTAAATTAATTACCCAATAAGCCGGATTAATAAAATCGTTTTTTTTCTCAAAGAACTTTGGAAAAAAAAAAGATTAGCAAGTGGCGGTCGAATTCGAGACCCGAATGACGCAGTGATGAGAAAGGGTTGAGTTTGTTATTAAACAGTAAGCATTTGAAAAGAAAAAAATAGTGAAGAACTATTTGTGACTTTAATTCTTTTTCAAGAAGTATTTTTTTAGAAGTAGTGAATGACTATTTGACGTTGTTTTTAGTGCTTTTCAAGAAAGTATTTATTTAATCATGGAAGATTTCTCGAAACAAATATTGGAGATGATTAAATTTACATCAGAACAACAGCTTGCTCTACAGAAGGCAAACGATGAAAAGCATCTTGCTCTACAAAAGGAATTTCAGTCTCTACAGAAGGAATTTCAGTCGCAAATGAGTTTGTTGAAATATTTTGAGGAAAAGAATTTAGCACAAAAGCGAGAAGATAGAAAATCTTTAGACGAACAATTGATTGGGATAAAAAAAATTACAATTAGGGCAACAGACTCAATCAAAGAGAAAATTTGAACAGCTGGCACAAGCAACGATAAAAACGACGAATGACGACAGCGACGCGTTTAACCAAAATGCAATATGGTCAGCTATAGAAACCTTCAACTATGTGCATGAAGAGAACCTAAACTTCGAATCATGGTACCGTCGATATCAGGATATTTTCGACATTGATTGTAGCACATGGTCGGAAAAGAAAAAGGTTCGTTAGGTTCTTCGTTGACTAGGAACAGCAGAGCATACAAAATTTGTCGATTATATTCTGCCGAAAAGCGGGCGAACTATCTTTCAAGGAAACCATTAAAATGTTAATGGAACTATATTGCCCCAAAACAAGTTTATTCCACAAAAGGTGGAAATTCATGAACCGAATGTGAAAAGAAACCGGGATTACTAAACGTTTGCTTCGATCGTCAATAAACATTGTGACGACTTTAAGTTATCATTCTTGACAGCGGACAATTTCAAAGTATTAATATTTATTCAAGGGCTCGTCTCACAAAACGATGCAGAGTTAAGAAGACGTGCAATAAGCAAACTTGAAACCGAGCCAAATTTAGCATTGCAACAACTGGCCGAAAGCTGTCAACGACATATTTCCGAGTAAAAGGAAACTAAAGAAATAGAGGAAGCAGCAAATTCTAATATTAAAAATGTTCGTCGTTTTTCAAAAAAATCATACTCTTCGAAGGAAAAATTCAGCAAGGATTTGCCTCAAATGTCGGATGAAAAATTGCCAAACCACCCTTGTTGGGGTTGCGGGGACTTACATTGGTACCAGAAGTGTCTTTTTAAACGAAAAAACTGTGACAAATGCCATAAAATGGGACACAACGCCTCACATTGCAGAAGTAACACTAGAAAAAAGTTACATAAAAAAACTAGAATTGATGGTGGCAACCTAAACATACTAAAGTATGTTACGGTAAAAATGAACAATCAAGATGTTAAACTACAGCGTGATTCAGGGTCTGACTTATCAATTATTAATATTAATACCTGAAAAAAGATCGGCAGACCGACTATACTACGCACAGATAAAGTTGCTCGATCGGTAACCGGAGAGAAAATAAACTTTGATGGGGAAGTCATTTCAAAAGTGACACTAAAAAATAAGACATTAAAATTACGCATGTTCGTAATAAAAAATACAGGAAACATGTTCGGTACAGATTGGATTCAGCAATTCCAGCTCTGGGATCTGCCGATAAGCGCCTATTGTCAACGAATAGAGAACCTTTCGGCTGAAGCAGAAAAATTGAAGAAAGATTTGAAAGAGTCATTCCCCAAGGTGTTTTCTAATGAATTAGGACGCTGTACTAAAAAGAAGGCGAGTTTCGAACTAATTGAAAATAAGAATCCCGTTTTTAAGAGAAAACGAAGTGCACCATTTGCCTCACTTGAAAATATTAATGCAGAAATAGACCGGTTGGGGAGAAAGGTATTTTAACACCAGTTGACTACTCGGAATGGGCGGCCCCAACCGTCTATGTGAAGAAAGAATCTGGAGAGATCAGAGTGTGTGCCGATTTCTCAACCGGTTTATCCTCTGCCGACTCCAGAAGAGGTTTTCACAAAATTAAACGGTAGAAACCTGTTCTCAAAAATTGACTTGAGTGAAGCCTATCTGCAAATACCTGTAGAGGAAGATAACTCTAAGCTTCTCTGTATTTCGACACACAGGGGACTACTAAAGTTTAATCGTCTCCCTTTTGGAATTATAGTGGTCCCGTCGATTATTCAGCAGGTAATCGACACGATGTTAAGCGGGCTCGATTTTTCGATCGGCTACCCTAATGATATCTTAATGAAAAGTACGAACGTCGGGACGCACCGTGAGTACGTAAACAAAGTATTCGAAAGGATAAGCGATTTTGGTTTTACACTCAAGGAGTCAAAGTGTGAATTCATTCTAGAAGAGATCAAATACTTGGGACATGTCATTGATAAGAATGGAAGACGTCCCGACCCAGAAAGATCTATAGTCATCAAGAATATGCCCGAACCGAACAACGTTACCCAACTACAAGGCTTCCTGGGTCTCGCAAACTATTACGAAAAATTCATTCCCAGTATGCACAAATGGCGAGCCCCCTTAAATGAGTTACTTAAGAAAGATAGTAAATGGGAATGGTCCGCCGACTGTCAATCTGCATTCGACAACCTAAAAACGAAGTTAACTTCAGAATTATTTCTTACTCATTTTAATCCAGAGCTAAAAACTATTGTTGCAAGTGACGCCAGCTCCTACGGCGTTGGGGCGTGCATTTTGCGTATGGCTCGATGAAACCCATCGCGCACGCTTCAAGAACTTTACTTCCTGCAGAGAAAAATTACTCTCAGATTGAAAAAGAAGCGTTGGGTATTGTGTTCGCAATGACCAAATTTCACAGGTATCTACACGCCCGTCATTTTATCCTACAAACAGACCATAAGCCACTTACTACCATCTTCGGATCAAAAAAGGCTTGTCAACTTACACAGCAAACCGCCTACAGAGATGGGGTACAATTCTGTTATTATGACTTTGAGATGGAATTTTTACCGTCAAAAAGACTAGGACACGCAGATGGTTTATCGCGGCTAATCCCAAAGTATACGGAACCGCTCGAGGATACAGTTATAGCATCCCTTCGGTATGAATATGACTCTAGTAAAGTACTGTGTAACACAATAAAAGAGCTGCCAGTCACACTTGGCGATATACAAAAAGAGGCAAGAGAAGATGATTTTATTATCGAAATTAAAAATAAATTACAAACAGACGATGAGCAAACGGCAGAAGCTTTGTCACTCTGTTGCAACACATTATTATACCGGGAGCGAGTAGTAATCCCAGCTACGCTAAAAAAAATCCTGAAGGATTTCCATAAGGGGCATCCCGGAGCGACACGCATGAAGAGCCTAAAGAGATCTTATGTTTATTGGAAAAACATGGACAGGGACATAGAGACGAAGGTGAAGGCATGTGCGGGCTGCGCGTCGGCAGCGAAAGTACCACCTATTCAGTACTGTCCATGGCCAAAGGCAGAGCTACCATTGTCCCGGATTCACATAGATTTCGCGGGGCCATTGGAAGGCTTCACTATGTAATTATAGTCGACATCTACACGAAATGGCCAGAAGTTGTTAGATGTAAAAACCCAACAACGGATGTCACGATATGTGCGTTGCATAAACTGTTTGCCCGATTCGGAGTGGTGGACATTGTTGGATCGGACAACGGTACACAATTGACTTCACGAGAGTTCAATAAATTTTGTGAAGACTTTCAAATTAAACATATCACCACTCCAACTTACCATCCGAGGTCAAACGGACAGGCAGAAAAGGTCTTCCGCTTTTCCATTTTTAATTTCATACCGTCGGATTATTTTTATCCTTTCATATACTCATATATATATATATATATATATATATATATATATATATATATATATATATATATATATATATAGTCCCATTAGCATTTTGTAGAGGCCAGGAGGTAGAAATAAATTATTGTGACGACCACTACGATGTGTATGTGATTTTCTCTCTCTCTCTCTCTCCCTCTCTGTATATATATATATATATATATAAATATATATATATATATATATATATATATATAAAACATCATTCAATAAGTCCCGGGCCTAACATATAGATAATGACATTAATAAAAACAATCCATACGATTTTTGTAAACTAGTAACCTTCAAATGATATGTGTTAATGTGTTATCACAATCTGATAAATAGTTTACAAATTGCCGTTATTCAAGTGAAGCTACTGCTTCAAATTTTCTTAGCAATGAAAGCATCTGAATGTCGTGTGTTGATAAAGCATTACTTTCTGATGGGGAAAATACTGATCAAGCAAAGAAAGTTCTTGATAAGGGATTACATTTTTTTCGGCAATATGTGACGATGTATGAAACATGAATCCACCACTTTTCTCCAGAGTCAAACCAAAGTCAGCTGAGTGGATAGCAGCAGGTGAAAGCCGTCCATAGTGACTAAAGACGCAAACATCAGCAGGCAAGTTTTTTGTGTCCGTAGTTTTGAATTCGCTGGTATTTTGTTCATCGATTACCTTAAGAAAGTAAGAACTATCATAGCGAATATTATATAGCATTATTGGTGCGTTTGAATGAGGAAATCGCCGAAACAACAGTCACAGATGAAGAGGACCATGAAGTGTGTCACAACTCGATCGCAATGATAGCAAAAGTACATGTATTGCACTTCGAATTTTTGTCGCATCCAACCTATTGTCCACATCTGGCCGCAACGACTACCGGCTGTTTGCAGACCTCGTGAAAATGCTTCAGGGTAATAAGTTTGGTTCCAATAAAGAAGTGATATACGCAACTGATATGTATTTTAAGGCCAACGACAAATCGTTCTATAAAAAATGCATTGGACAGTTAGAGAAACGTTGGAATCAGTGTATCACCATAAAAGAAGACTACGTTTATGAATAAAGTTGGATTTTGTCTAAAAGTGTGTGTTTTATTAGAAAATGGTTAGAATATGGATGTCATGCGGGTAATGGTGTTGTTTTATTAAACATTTCTACTTGCTCATTTACAAAGAAAAAATAATATTTTAAATAAGTGAGAAAGTTTCTTCGAGGGGATAAAGACATATGAAACTTTACCGAAAAAAACACTTCTGAAGTTATTTGAGACCAGTCTATATCATGCATGATGTAGGAATGTTATTTAATCAGAACTCTACGTTACTGGGGAATCGATGGAATGATGCAACTAATTTGTATATTGTATTTGCATACGAATCCTCTCAATGTAATTGGATGAGGCTACGTTAGAAAGTAAAAAAAGCTAAGTAAATTGCTCGCCTTCGTGTGGCCAGCAATGAGTGAAAAGGTTCGTGGGCACCGGATTTGGTTTTTTGTGTTACTAGTTTTCTATTGAAAATTACCGAACTTTGTTACCTTTACAGGACAATTCGTTTGCTTGTAAGCAACGGGGTAATTCGTTACAAGTCAACTCTAGTCGTGAAGGATCTGCCACGAAAGGTAAGGATTTTATTGTTTTGTGTTTTTTGTTTTTATCACTTCGAATTCGTTTTTTATAATACTTCGAGTTGCCTAAACCGTCCTACCCCCATTACGCCTCAGAAAATGTCGATAAGTAATGTGATGTAATGGTTACAGGCGCGAACATTCGGTTCAGCGTTCCGTGTGCAAACTCTGTCGAAACTACTGCATACATTTTACAAATACTCTTATGAGACGATGATCTATATATCCTTTCTTCCAACTATGGATTAAATAGTAGGGTAGACTATACTCCCAAGACTTGGTTGAGCTACTACTGAAGGAAAAGTCCGAACTAACACTAATCTTTCAAGGCTTATTTCAGAATGTGTCCAGTCGTTCTGGACTTCTGAAGCAATTCAGTGAGAAATTGGGCAACGTTTTATTTACTCTCACAGGGGGTATTAATTTTGCGGGAAACTAAAAGATGATCAAAAAAATGTATATTTGTATTAAATTAGTGCGGAACATTCTACCCTCAAGGAATTTTTTTTAAATGTTGTCACTTGGTCGAAATCTTAATTTTCCTTTGTAAATAACCAAAGAAGAATGTGTCATCTTAATGTTGATAGGTTTATATAAAAAATTGCTTGAAATTTGATTTTTTTTTATTTTGCTTTGTACAACCTATCTATAGTAATAATAGTTATGCATGGGTTAGTTAGAATTTCTCCATAGTGGCTAGTTAGGACGTTTCAACTAAACACATTACATAGACGAGTGTAATAAGTATTCCTCCTGAAATATCTAAAATATGATTGGACAAGCCCTTACCATCATAAACTAGCTTGCTAGCGATCCTACGACGCGGAATAAAATCCAGGATTGATAGTGTGAAAATAAAGCCTATTTCTATGTACTTTATTAAAGAGGAAAGTGTCCACAATTAATAAGCTAATTTATTGGAAGTAAATATTCAGATGATGCCAACATAAATTAAATCATTTTGTATTATTTAATGAGGTGTCTAGACGAGAATCGAGTTCATGCACGAGTCAATTAATACAATTAGTAATTAACGATGAAAGTGAATAGGAAGGAAAACGCACACAGAATACCCACAGCAAAATATTAAATATCCTAGCAGGAACCATATTTACACAAAGCCTTAAAGAGATATACATGCAATAACGGACCGATGAGCCTCAAAAACTATCTTGAGAATTGAAAAATTAAACAATTTCGTTTTCATTCATGGGTCTGTCCTGTGCAGTTCTAGGAGGTCCACCCTCCCAGGCTTCGCCTCCCCTCTTTGGGAGGAGTAAGTTTATTGCTTACTGCCTGAGGCGCTCCTACCGGGGAATGCCGACGGGGCTGCCCAGGCAATTTTTAAACTTCACCTTCCCGACCCGACCTTGGGTCACATCTTACTTGTGGGAGTAAGATAAAAACTGGCCTTGTGCCTAACTCCTGGAGAGGAGTAAATCAATACCTGACAAACCGCACGAAGTGGGAAAACTTATTTTATATCGAGATAATATCAGGTGCAGAATTACCCTACGCGGTGTGATGGACACGTAGATCCTGTCAGATCATCTATCTAGGAAAATAGCACTCTGCATGTAAAATCTACGCTCGACATGGTGACTTGTCTTGTCACTGAACCGCAGGGGAAATTCCTCTTAAATATTAGATAAAAGCTTTTCTAGAATTGGATACGTGAACAAAAATATCCTGTTTGCAATCCTACAATTGCTTAAAGAGCAACCCCTGTTTCTCTACTACTTAGACGCAGAGGTGCCTTCATAGGTAAACCTCAAAGACTCCCAATGATTGGCTACGTCCCCTGGCTACGACAATGAGCACTGTTTTATCCTCTACCTGTTTCTATTTTTCTGGACAACATGGAGATGCTTGTCTGTCGCTAAGTTTACATAACTAGCCTAGGTTGCTCTTTTTCTGTCAGGTTGAGGGTACATGTTTGACGCCTGGTATGGTTTCTATTTCTGCCTAGTAGTACAGGATCCTACACTCTTAAGTAACGCTAAGAGCGCTTGCTCTATAAATCGTTGTATTATATCGGTAGTGCTATTTCGTTTATTGAAAAAGACCATTTACTTGTTTCCGCTGGTCATTCTTGAGGCCAGATTCCCATAGATAAAGAGGCGGCTAATAGTCTACTTGTGTGCTCGTTGTTTTTAACATTCAACAAGCAGCCATATTTAGTAAAAACACTCTATCAAAACAAAAACAAAAATTAAAACACAAATAAAAAGAAAATTGATCAAACAATACGCCCCCTAAAACAATAAAATCAAGTTGCTCCCCCAACTCTCCATTTTGGTTTCCCCCTACATTTATACAGGGTGGGCAAAAATAAGGGTCCTATTTTAAAAAATTCATAACTTTTTTATTTATTTATTTATTTATTTATTTTTAGAATAAGTAAAGCACCCCTTCCGAAGCAAGCATGAGCCGTATTAGCCCTAAGGAACGTACCCTCATTTAGAAAACATTATTTTTGCTTAAAAAACTCAAAATAGTGTAAAAAACAATACTTTAGTTTTTGTAAGTTTTAAGAAGTGTTTTTCGGCTAAAATTTGTTTTGTTTATTTCAAAAAATCTCGGAAGGGTCAGTCTACACACACATAAAGTTTGGTGAGTTTAACTTTTATTTTGTGGAAGTTATTCAAATTCAAGTTATTTAAATTTAAAGATAGGACCCTTATTTTGGCCCACCCTGTATATATATGTGTGTGAATTATATACGTAATTGATAAACATGGATATACCTACGCGAATTAATCCAAATATGCATATAATGGTAATCTCAATAATATCAGTTCTATAAAGTAGAGCTATCATATAATTATATATGGATTTGAAATTTTCTTAAATAAAATTACAGAGAGAAAGATGTGTACAAGACTTAATACACGTGTTTCGGAGCATTTATACAGATTGGAACAACATTTATAGACTGGTGACATTGGTCCCGTATATAGCTCTCATCATGATTTGTTAAGATGTTAAAGCTCTAAACTGAATAGATACACAGGTTTCCTTTCGTAAGTAAATATTTTCTGAGACCAAGAACACGCACAAATACATTAATTCATTTTGATACAGATTCCAGTACAGAATAAAATATACGGATAACTGTATATTTATTAGGTTTAGGCGAAGAATAAAAATTGAATTAGGCGTAACATAAGAATTTTTCGAATTACAAAGGCTGCTTGTAACATTTCACAAGAAATTTTGTATAAGAAGCTAAAAAGAACAAAAGATAACCATCGCAAATATAGCAAATGCCTATTGATTTTTATTTAGAAAAAACACGGTTATAGGTAGGAGGAAAACAGTCAGCAGGAAGAGAGTACCACAAGCCTACAGTTCTTAGAAAGAAACTAGTGGAATAGAAACCTGTATTATAACGAGGTATCAAAACGGAGAATTGATTAAGACCACTAAACCAACGAGTAAAACGAGCTGGAACAAAGGAAGCAGAGAATAGATCAGACAATTTCACCCCTAAAAAGTTTGCTCACTCCCCGTGAGATACGGCTGGACACAAACCTATTCTAGATTAATTTGAGCCCTATTTAAAACATGCAAGGAAAATCACTTATTGGAGAACTATGTAAATTGGATTTTAGCACACGTCAACCCTCCATGATTCAAGTTATAATACTACATATATATTGCATCGCGTCTCTTGTCTGATCGTCCACGGATATTACATTACATTTAATTTAAAATCAGTGCGCCACCTGCGCATCAAAATTCACATGGAAATAAACAAAATAAATAACTCATTGTCGCTTTCTTTTAACAAAACATCTCAGAAATCCCAATTCAAGCTCTTTTTCGCTAAAAATTCGTCGGCGCCGCCCGGGCCTTTTTTCTATAGAGATCTGGACCCCCAATCCATCAAAAAGCTTGATAACAAATGAATACAGATATATGTGGGTTATACACTTTCTACCATCCGATCACAACGGGAAAAAAATAAATTTATTTTCTTTTTTGAGACTGTGACCACTTAAAACTGTACATTTTTATTTTATATTTCCAAATTCATAGTAAATTACTATTTTACTCTACAAAATAAGTCACTGTTATTTCATTCACAAAATACTTGTTTTATTTCACATGTCAAAAGTGACACCATAATCCATCGTCGTTGCTTGCTTGTTTAAAATAGTACATAATACAGCTCATACATGATAAATAGTTCCAATTCCTTAATGTATGTAGGCTTAAGATCATTCCAGTTTTATCTCACTGCAATTCATAGTTCGGTAGATATAATATCTGCTGAACTATGAATTGCAGTAAGATAAAATTGAAATCATTTTAAGGCCACATTCATTATAATTTTGCAATGTTAATGATCTTAGCATTTTTGTCTAATCCAATAATGTCGTCAGCTCAGCCAGAAAAGGAATGTGGCTTTCTTGAAGAAAACTGAATCATGAACACTTGTTTAACGTGTATTTTCTATTTTTTCCTAACACACCAGCTAACCTGTTCCAATTATGGATCTAAATATATAATTATTTAATGGCATTCCGATTTTTACTTTTTAAAACGCATTTTTATTCATACGACTGTTTCTGCCCTTTCTAAAATACATCTGTCTTTATATTGATAAGTTTAAAGTATGTTTCAAAGACTTTTACACTGAATATTTTCCCAACAAATAAACCCCCACAAAAAGTTTTTTTTTAATTCGGCAATAGGAGCGTTTCCATAGAACTAAACTCAAACTAAATGTTTCTTTGATTTTTACTCATTGTTCTAAATGAGTCTCGGTATTTCATACTTGGGCTCAATGCCGATTCTTCATATAACTTTAGTTTCAGCAGAACATTTGAACGTTAATTCAATATTTCGTTTTATTTTTCAAATTACTTTGAAGTTATTTTGGGGAAAATATGTCAGAAAATTATTTTTGTTATAATATATATATACAGGGTGGGCCAAAATAAGGGTCCTATATTTAAATTTGAATAACTTGAATTTGAATAACAAAATAAAAGTTAAACTCACTAAACTTTATGTGTGTGTAGACTGACCCTTCCGAGATTTTTTGAAATAAACAAAACAAATTTTAGCCGAAAAACACTTCTTAAAACTTACAAAAACTAAAGTATTGTTTTTTACACTGTTTTGAGTTTTTTAAGCAAAAATAATGTTTTCTAAATGAGGGTACGTTCCTTAGGGCTAATACGGCTCATGCTTGCTTCGGAAGGAGTCCTTTACTTATTCTAAAAAAAAAATTTTTTAAATCAATAAATAAAAAAGTTATGAATTTTAAAAAATAGGACCCTTATTTTTGCCCACCCTGTATTAGATATATTGTATATAATATAAACAGTTTTTCCTGTATCTTTGTCTTGAATATCTTTTTTAAATATGAGCTACATACTTAAAATATTTGATTCAGTCAGTTTTGGCAAATATTGGTCTGTTTTCTTAAACACTAACAGTTCACTACCAATAGATTGTATGGAATTCCGTATTTAATAAAATCAACTGTTTTTTGTTTTTATTACTAATATTACAACGATGATCGGAAGATGTAATGCTCTCATGAAATAAGTCCTCTCCATCTCTCCAATGACACCGTTAAGAGGTCTGGAAGAAATCTAATCTGAGGAAATCTTTCGAATTTCATCGTATATACCTTCCTTGTCGCTGATATTTTAAGCGTTATCATTGGCTACCAACTGAAGTAAGAGGGAAAGAATCAAAGGGTGACGTTTAATCTTGAACGTTGACCGCATTCCTTTTTAGAAACATAACAACTTAGTATTTTAGTTTTATTTGTATAAGATTATTTTAAGTAATGAAGTTATTTGGGATAAACCGATTTCATTCTCAATAATTTTTGTGAAAGAACATATTTATTTATCAAAAGAGAATTATTTTTTACTAGCAACCGAATTGATAAAGCACGGGCTTACTTAGAAGGATAATAAATAACTGCAACGTCCAAGAAATGTATGAACGTCATGCAAATTAAAGAATGCAAAACTGGTGTTTATATAATTATGAAAAAGTCAATTGACATTTTTTTACCAGTATAAATTACATAATGATATAGCGATCTTGAAGGAGACAAAGATAACGAGAATAATGTTCTATTAGATAAAGGAAAGTATTCTGTCTGTCTGACTGAAAGTCAGATATTAAAAAAGTGGGTGCCTGAGAATGATAAGAGAGAAAGGAGAAAAAAAGAAGTTGTTAATGAAAAACGTTACACGCATATTGTACCCTTTATGTTTTGTTATCTATTCTTCCAGAGTACGCTGGTTATCTCTGTTATTATTTCCCATAAATAAGTAAAGGATGTAGCCAGAGACGGAAATAAAATAAAGAAGGTGGACAAAATTAAAGAAACGAAAGCACGTGGTATTCATCTTTACGTGAAGCACGGCAACTCATTTGTAGACCTGTATCTGATCAATGAAAAATGAGTTTTTGTGATAGTCGATTAGACAAATGCTTTGGACATTTTAGTGTCTGCGATGAGCACAGACGATACCTTAAAGAATATACGCTTGGATAACTTGAAAAGCGTTAACCAATCGGAAAGGTCTAATGTTTCTTAGGAAAACTGAGTTGCATACCTCGCCTTATCACATAGCCCGTAGATTGTTTGACAAGATTCAAATTAGGATTATTCGGACTACTATACTTATATTGGCTGTTATTTTCACAAACTTTCGGCCGATCTAACTCCATACTTTCTTCGGGTGCATTTTACTCATGTCCATCGAAACTTCGAACTGACCCTTTTATTTAATCCACCGGAGTAGATTGTTCTCGTTCCTTCAGCCATGACCCGGTAGAAGTGTTAAGTAATTTTTATTTTTATTCTTAGTTATTATCGCATGTACTGAGGATTGAACCTTCAACCTCCAAGAGTCTGTCAATTAGAAATTATTTTTACTCAATGGCATTATCCGTTGCTCCAATTCTAGTATGAATATTGAGAGCTTTACATGTTGTAAAATAACAACCAAGATGAGAATAGCAGTCCGAATAATCCCCAAAGTACGAATTATCACTCCTCATCTGAAATTTCCGAAAAGATTACAATTGTATTGGGTTTTATTGCATCGTTGTCCCTATTCTACAACTATGATTTTTTTCTGCTTTTATCGTTTGCCTTCATTCATCTAATTTATCAACCCCACAAGGTAAGATGTGACACAAGGTCAGGAAAGTGGGATTAGAAAAGCTAGCGCCTGAGAGGTGAGCATTCTGGCCATTTAAAAAAAAATGCCTGGGCAGCCCCGTCGGCATTCCCCGGTAGGGGCGCCTCAGGCAGTAAGCAATAAACTTACTCCTCCCCAAAGAGGGGAGGCGAAGCCTGGGAGGGTGGACCTCTTAGAACTGCACAGGACCGTCCCATAGATCGGCGTAAATCAAGACCCGAAGGCCAACACAATACCAGTCTATGGGGTGCAGTATCCATCGGAACAGATACTACACTTTCATTTTATCCAAAAAGCCAAAGATGATTTTCGTTTGCCTTCATCCATATGCGCACTAAACATCTCAAAAGTTTATTGAAGTCAAAAAGAGTTGATTTGTTTTGTTTTGATTTAAAAAATATGAACTTATTTTGTTAGTTATTGGTATTCAAGCAATTTATAGATAATACTACTAATTGAACACAAGTTGCTATTTGACGTACATCTGGTGGGGATTGGTAAGTTTATCACTTTGCCGAGAATATCACAACCTATTGATATATATATATATATATATATATATATATATATATAGTGTGTAGATTTCAATTTTGTGTAGAGAATCTGAATAACAGAGCTCAATGTAATTTAAACAGAGCAAAACAGAATTATAAAAAGAAAAACTATACACACATTAAGGTTGTACACATAATAACTTATTTCGACCCCTTTAATTAGGTCTCCTCAGATGTATAGACAACCACGTCAAAAAAAACAAATAATGAGAGAAATTGATCGTCTTAAAAAGATAAATTCACTTTTTTGATTGGTCTATGTAAAAAGGAGGTAAATGTTAAAATAATTGAGGAGGGGTGACAGAAGTAAGATTAATTTTTTAATATATGCAGAAATATAAAAATATAAAAATATATATAAAAGAATTCTTTTTTGCTATTTAAACAAATAAATCATCTCATTTAAAATTTCGAATGTGAGCTTTATGGGTAAAAATATATGATGAAATATTCGAGCGTTCACGATTAAAAACTACGTTTAATTATTTACGATTAAAAATTAGAAGACGAAAATGTAGGACGAAGATTTCGGTTTAGATTAGAACATATTAAAAATTTAAGTTGTATAGCGTCAAGATTCGAGATGATTTACACTATGTAATTAAAGTTTAGCGACAATTTAAAAACGGTTTATTTACAAAATTGGTAAAGATTCGGGCGTTCACGATTAATTATTTACGATTAGAAATAAAAAGACGAAAATTCAGGACGAAGATTTCGATTTATATAGGAAATTATAAGAAAACTTAATTGGTTATAACGTCAATACGGAATTAAAGTTTGGCGACATTTAAGCACGATTAATTTACAAACTAGAGTTTTACTAAATTAAAAAAAAAAAAAAATTACTAATTTGTTAACATTTACCTTTACAGTTATAACTCTTATTGTAACTATACTTTAAAAGAATTGTTATTTTCAAAGAACTTTAAAACGTGCTGTTGATTTTAAACTTGTGCCTGTGTCTACATTTAGCCATCAGTTCGTTTCGTCTATTTAAAATGTTCTTGTCTTCATATTTTAGTATTCTAATTTTTTCCTCTAGGCACAAATTGCATCTATGTCTAAATCCTTTAGGAGTGTTCGAATGACATAGTATGGACCACGAAATCGTTGGTGTTAAGTTGTTATTTTTTAAAAACCACCAGTGTTTGGCTAATTCCGTCTTATTAGTGACGTTCGGGTTTAAAAATGAGTGTTTGTGTACGTAGAATCGTTGTTTCCAACTCCCGGCGGATATTCCTATGTATACTTTCTTATTGTTAGTATTTTCTTTAGGATAAATCGTAGCCTTATATACAACGCTTTCGACGTTACAGTTACCTTTAAGTGGGCAGTTATTTTTAATTTGACAATTACATTTTTTTCCCCGTTTTTAGTTTTCTTACTCGGTGTGCTCAATATTTTTTTGTTATGTGTATTAATAATGTTCTCCATATTTTTGGTGCAAGAATAACTAATTTTCACCGTTTTCCTATTGAAAATTTTACTTAAAGGATTAGTCGTTTTAAAATGTTTATCTATTAGGTTTAAAAATATTCTCCCGATATTAAGACTAGAAAGCTGGCAATATGGTGGGTTGAACCAAATAATTTTGCATCCCCTGTTTTTGGGTTTATTTTTCTTTATATTTTCCGTATATATTAGTTTTTCGTTGTACCCACTATTACTTAATGCGTTATCGTATATGTGTTTGCTAGTCTCAAAGATATTTTTATTTGATGAGAGTTTGTTAATTCAATACAATCTAATAACGCTATTCGTAATGTTTATAAATACATAAATAACACATACTTGCTTTTCTTTGACTTTGGTTTTTTGTTAAAGAACAAATGACTCAATAAGTCCCGGGCCTGTTAGATAGATGGCGTGAATAAAAAAATCCATATGATTTTTTTAAGTACTAACATTCAAATTAGCACCTGTCAAAATCTGAGCACAAAAGAAATGTTAATTTACAAAGAGAGGCTACTATTGTTTGGAAATGTGGGTTAATTTTGCAAGGTTTAAAGTAACTTTATCTTGTAATGTGTATATTTCTATATTTTAAAGAGATGTATATTGGCGGTGAGATGAAAATAATTTATAGGGGGTCAAAACTCCGATATATGTGGTATAGGCCCTGGTATTTGCGTTTAAATTGTATATCTATTTTCTTTCATTCTTTTCTGTAGTGCTGTGTTGAATGCAAACCTGTCTGTAATTATATGCATTTTATGGGGGCTATTGTGTGGTCTGATAAGTTGTAATGTGGTGTCACTGGTGAGAAGATGTTGTTGTTCTCATCAATTTCTTATTGTTGTTAAACCTTACACGGAACGGAGTGCCTGTCTCACCGATGGAACCGCCTCATTGCAATCTATATATATATATATATATATATATATATATATATATATATATATATATATATATATTAGTGGAGTCATCGCACAGATAGTACTAATGAAACTTTCGCAGTTTAATTTTGGTAATACCCCTTACCTCTCGTTGCCCCACCCACTTAGTACCGGATATCAACATGGTTTTACATTAAATGTTTTTTCATTCCCCTTTTCTACCCCACCTCACTCTGTACATGCTAATGGTACAAAAAGGATATACAGTGAGGGTGGGAGGGGATATTATTTAATTTGTAAAGTCACCTTGCCATACTGCTAGCCAATGAGAATGACTAGTATAAAAACTAGCACAAAATAAGATTGCATCAAAGCATCAAGCATTATATCCATTTTTGAACTGTTATCTCTCTTGTCCTATTTTACATTCTTAGTGAATGCTATCGGATAAAATAATGAAAAGAATGAATTACAAGACATCAATTAACAAAAGACGAAAAGCATAAAAAACACAATTGGTATTAAATATTGTTTTGAGAAAATGGTGACTTGTTTAATACTTTGTTCTTCATATCGTATTTTTAAATAACGTCCTCTTTAAATACAATAAATTTGTACATAAAAATTTAGTCAGACAACAATGATTTTGAATAAAATGATTGTTATAGGCAACATAGACATTCACTCAAAAATGTACACAAAATATCCCAAATATCATTATCAATCATATTACTCAGTACAAATGTGAAATTACAATTTCCCATGAATCTAAATAAGTACAATTACATTTTCTGTCATAATTGTAATACATTTAGAAGCTTTGAAAATTTAGAGAACAAAAATAATTTGGCAAAACTGTAAACTTTTGCTGTGGAGTTATTTACATGTATGCTAATTAATCTTCATTATTAAGAGACAATTGTCAATAGAAAATTGAATACTGTCACAGTAATAGTTTTGCCAAATGGAAAGCAACCACTTTACTTAATGGCATCATACATATATTTCCTTTTTCTTGCTAAAGTGATTTGGGAAGTACACATATGTTGGGCAAACTTAAAATTCTAACAATAACTTACTTAGTAGTTATAACGTTGATGTCTTTCTATTCCAACTTTGCTTAAAATGTAAAATTACTCAACAAAGCTATAATAAATACAATTAGAAAATGAATTGTCATTATAATCACTGTTACATGAAGGGCATTGTTTTAATTAAGTTAATTCAGCATTAGAATATGAGGTTTGTTCTGCTTCATTTTAGTGACTCATTATTGCTGCAGGCATAAAAATTACATCTAGAACACACAGTTATTTCGTTAGTACCTGGGTTCTTTTTTGTTGGCTTAGTAGGAATATTTTTGTATAAATAAAAAAATATCGGCATTGAATTTGGGATGAATAATATTTCGTACTACTTTTGTGTGATATTTGCTTTAGAGATATTATACACTGATATTCTCCGCAAAATTCACATATTACAGCATCTATTTTCACCAAAACATAGTGAAACGCAATACGAAGACTGCTTTTAGAACGCAGTACTTTCCTCTTGTGGATTTTACATTGAACTTATTCCTCATCATCAGTTGAAAGTAATGTATGATACACAATAGAAAACACCAACTCCTTACTATAGAAATACCGAAACATGTTCTCTGTGGAGGTCATTGATATTTAGGGATTCTATAGTAAGGCAATTCATTCCGACCACCTGAACAAGAGATCTTATGAAGAGTGTATCCCAAGATAAAGAGTCATCAAATTATTTTGCTTGAAGAATTTGTACATTGATTATTACACGTACTTGCTCTAATTGCTTTTGTGGCAGGAATTGTATGTTATTTTTGTCGGTATATATTTTTAAAATGTTTGTCACTTAATAACGATCAGATCACCAGTTTTCAAAAACTAGATCTGTTAACCAGTTAAGTTTTTTTTTTGCTCACAGAGTAATATGTTTTTGGAATAAGTTGCTAGATCGGATAAGGAACAGCAATAACGTGGATCAGTTTCAGATGAGGTTGGATAAATTCAGAGAAAGTGGTAGGAGGGGGAACTTGATAGAGTTGTCAAATAAAATATTTGACAGAATTTGATGTGGATATCGATCCTGTACTAAAAGTTTAATTTTTTTAACAGTTCAATTGAGAAGATAGTTAAAGGGGTGATGCCCAAGGAGGCATAACAAACAAATAATAATAAAAAACAGAGACAATATTTTCTAAACCCACATAACTTAGTCGTTATCTGTTGTTCAACCTTGTATCCATCTAAGTTGATCACGAGATAAACATTTTTAAAGCTGTGAACCTAAGTACAGTTGCTTTATACACAATTTCCCCAACTCAACAATGCGATAATATTGTGAGGCTTTTGGGGTTATTAATTCAGCTAGTGAATCTACCTCATCATAAAAAAACGGACATATAGTCTTGAAAAAGGTGGCAACAAAGTAAAAATCTTAATGAAACACAAATTACTTGTAAATCAATTGTGTGACTAAATTTGGATTCGACCATGAATTTCTTTTCTATTCTTGTGATTATATCAACAAGAAAATGTACTTCAAGGAAACGATTTGACATGTTTTAAGGATCCCTTTTATCGTTCCAGTCAATTTGTTTAAGCGAACGCTGTACGTTACGATAAGGTAAATAATCGTTTGTTTTGAAAATGCAGAATAAGATTGGTCCGCAAATTGAATTCAGGTTTTATTTTTTAATTTTCATTCAAAGAAAAAAAAAATTTAAAGTATAAAAAAATTAATGTTCATTTATGTACGTTACAATAATAAAAACATTGAAATATAATTATTTTAGCAAGACAAACATCATATACACTGTTTTTGTTATTTTATCTTTGTCAAACTGCTAAGTTTATCAAATGATATGATATTATCCAATAAAAATTATTTTCAATTTAATTTTCAAGTTTCGTATCTTTGTTTCAATGTTGTCATCTATAAAATACTTATTTAAAAGAAATATGTATTTATAAATATTGGAAGGGCGTCTTTCTGATATTGATGCATTAATGGGGTTTTATCTTGACTCCAATATTTTCAGATATTTTTAAAATAGCCCTCACACCCCTGAAATACATTTTTAATCGACAAATTTGGCAAAATTACAGAATTTTAATTTTCCTTAATTCCATCATGATGCTTTTTCTATAAACTTTTAATGACGAAATCAAGTCAATTCAGAATTTAATGAAGACAGATGGGTCAGGTCTACCCATTTAACTGTGGCATGCACATAGATACAATGGAGTTCAAAATAATAATCAAATTACAAAAAATAACGCTCATTGTAGGAATAACATTAGGTACGCTTTTACAATATAATATACTTACCTTAAAAGACCTACCTCTGTTTTTCAACATATATGTCGGTGATATATATGTGTTCCCGTTTTCTTTCCACATCCGTTGACCTATGTCGAAATATAGCAAGAACAACTGCAAAATTAAATACAATTTTCTTAAAGTTTCGTTTTAAATATAGAGATAAACATTATTTCAAAACTATTTATAATATAACATTTGATAAGCCATACAGTAAAGGAAATCAACTCTTACTACATCTTGGTATATATTCTAATCAGTCCTCAACCGCTTTTAAACAAAAGCTTACTTTAAGAGGCTCTTAAACATCAACAAATTCTATTTATATGCCACAGTTTGGGTAAACGTTTTTCGTACCAGTCGAGGATACGTCGTTGACCATCAGTCCCACAGTGGCTTTGTTGTTGTCACGCTGAAGTATGGTTCTGTTCAGTCCTATGAGGTTCATCCTCCCGGGCTTTATCTTTTCTCTGAGTGTATTGATAATTGACTTATCGAGAACTGCCGACGGGATGTTTGGGTATTGTTCGTCGGCTAGAGTGCACCTCACCTCGTGCGCTAGCTTTTCAAACCCTACCTAATATTGTAGCTAACCTCCGGCAGAGGAGGTAAATACTCTCGAGTAGCTTTAATAACAAGCAGTACAAATAGCTATATGCACGATCCGAACGCCGTTTTGTAGATCACTCTAACTACCTGGTAAATAGCCGCCGATTTCGCTATTTACAGTTAAAGTTCCTCTATATTTACTAACTAATTGGCTATGGCCGATGGATAAGATCCCTGACTACGAATCAGTGGCGATTTGTGATCGGAGTTCGCGCCTACCGACCGTTGAGAATTAGTTCCTAGACTGAAGATTGCGTTAGCATGAAACATCGATGTCTCTAAGTATTTAAATATTTAATTTATTCAATCATTAGATTCTAATCAATCAGTCTACTCAAGCTAGATCTACTTAAAGCGTTACAAAAGACCTTAAAATTAAATTTATTAAGCAAAATAAACGTGTGAGACAAACAAAAAGATAACAGTAACCATGAATAGAAAATCAACCCAGAGCAGCTGAACTGTTGTGGTGTTTTCGAGGATACGTCTTTGACAATCGGTCCGACAGAGTCCGAACAATTTGAGTAAGGAAGTTTTTTTTCTGTCGGGCTATGGTATGGTTATGTGCAGTTCTTTTCTAAAGGTCCACTTTCAGAGGCTTTACATTAAATCTTTGTGAAGGGGTTAGTTTATTGCTAATCGCCTGAGGCGCCCTTGCCGAAGAATACCGACGAGGCTGCTCAGACATTTTATGTACACCAGTGCTTTTCTTCTCGTGCGCTTGCTTTTCAATCCCTATCCTCCGACCTTGTGCCACATCTTCTCGCGGTAGCAGGAAGATAAATATTGGCCAACAGAATAATGGATGAGAATGACAGAGAAGAGCAAATACGAGATTTAGTTATAATAGCTAAAGAGAAGAGAAGGCACCACAGATGTGTTGATACAACTTTTTAAGTAAAACAAAAAATAATATCAGGCGAGAATTGCTGTTTCTCGTCACGTTTTGAAGCAAAATTCGAACGAAATGCCAGGTCGCCATATTGACGCCGCTCTCCTGCAACTAATTGCAAGGTAACGGCTATTTAATGCAGGCTGTGCGTGCGTCCTTAACAAGTGATAACGAGGGAAGACTGACAATGAAGAACACGGCCACCACTGTTACCATAGTGACTGTGTCTTATCAATAACAGCAGGCGGACGCGCATCTCTATACGCCACGATGCTGATATATGCCCGCTTCATCATCTACCTACCTGAGCATGCGCTTGGGTCTTATATACACGGTAACCAATTATTTTCGTTGTGTGTTTGCGATCGGTCCCGGTGCTATGGGGCCTATAATCCGGTCCCCGAATGTATAAAAGTAGAAAAATTAAATGTTTAACTATATATATATATATATATATATATATATATATATATATATATATATATATATATATATATATAATGGTGTTCTAATCTTTTATTCATTAATAATTGTTCCCATATTGTATTAAATTCTATACTAGGCTTACTTAAGAGGTCATTGTCGCCCAACATATGTGTAGCTTCTTGGAGTCGTCTTACTCTCCACCGTTCTTCGCTGTCTATAATTTTTACTTGGTCCGATAAGAGTAGATTATGTCCCAGTCCCTACCATATGTAGCCAGCCATAACCGACCTTTCAATATCTCAACCTATTACTGCTCTCCGGTGTTGTCTTAGAATTACTGTTACTGGGCGACATGTCCTACCTTTGTATATTTTTCCACACTTACATTGAAATTTCATACACGCAGCTCTTGTTCATGACCTTTTCAATAGGGGCTTCACTTGCGCAAAATGTTTTCGGAGATTTGCGTCACACTCTCCTGAATAAAATCCTTATGTTATATGAATTACATATTCTTTGAATTTTTTTCAAACACTCCCTTAATACATGGTAGACAGACTGTGTTCCTTGGTGTTTGGTGCAAATTACTCGGAGCTAATGTCATACTCTCTGGATAGTTGTTTTGCTATAGAGTTTCACTTAAGCTGTCAATCCCTTCTTAATATGGGTTGTTGTTATTACATCTTGCTTTTACTCGATGTTGTAGGCAACGAATGATTCCTTTATTTACATTATATAGACGGGTGAAATTTAGATACTGTCTAGTGAAAGTTAGCTTCCGATATACGGATAAACTAAACCCTTCGTCAGTGCAAAATATGAACACATCTCGGAAGATAAATGTGTTATTATGTTCCATCTGTATGTCGAATAGCCCTTTAATAATTCATACCTTCGTTTCTTCTCGGTTTGCTCTGTCGTCTAGTGGTTGAGTTCTTTCTTCGCCTTTGTAGTGGCCATCTCCGTGAGTTGTCTGTAACAAAAGACCTTTCTCGCTTCATAAGACAACGATCTTTTCATTTTAATTACTTTTTATTCAGCGTCAGTTTTTATTGCCCGAGGAGATGTTTTGCTCGTCGTTGTGTGAGAGAGAGAGAGAGAGAGAGAGAGATCTACGAATATCGTGGTTAATTCTTAGCTACATCGTAATTCCTTCGTCCGACTTCTGCGCCTCCTAAGTCCGAACTAACTTAAAAACTCCAATTTTCTCACACATAAAAACTGTGACGGGACGAAATCTCGTTATCACCACACAGGTGCAGGATGACTTTTTGAACTAGGGGTCATCCACTGTCTCGTCACTTGTCATGTTTCGATCCCAAGGAAACAACATAGCACTCTATGCACCCGGCGGCCCGCACTAAATCGCACAAGCCAAAGCAACGACCCCACACCCGTTCTCCACCACATACGTCCATAATCATATAACATTCTCATAAAGGTTTTTATAATCCCACAAGTTACGTCTATCATTATATAACAGGTATAGTGAACTTCATATATGGACGTATACAGTTCACATGGTCCAACAATGCCTGAACATCCTCCTGATGAGGCCATAGTATAAATGTGGCATCACCATGTCGCAGCCACATTGTTTAGTGATGTGAATTCTAATGTAATTCTATGTAAACATTGACTACTACTGGTGACAATAGTGATCCCATAGACAAACCTTATTCCTGCCAATATATGTCATATCCCATCACAAAGTATGTAGTTTATACAAAGAAGGTCATCATCTCCAACATGTATTAGTATGTTAGTGCTTTTCGTCCAGTGAAGTATCTGAAGTCAACATGTCCCGTACCACAGTCGTCAGTGGGTATATTCGTGACCAGATTTACTACGTCTAGACTCACCATTTCATTGGAAAAAATAATAATTTTTTCTACAAAGTGAGCTGAATCTTTGAAATACGATGGAAATTTGCCCGTGAGTGGGGTGATTAAATCTTAATCTAAACCTCGAACGCTTAAAATAGGCTTTTATGGAATACCGCATTAGTAAATCTTAAGAACGTCGTAAAAGTGTGGTAGCTTACTGTAATGCAGGACTAGCTGTCTGTATCTTGCAGGTGGTATTAGGTCCTTATGTCACTGGTGATTTGTGACAGCTTCCTCTCTGTTTTCAATGATGGATTTTTTTACTTTACAGTAGATACCTGATTCTATTATATCTGCTAATGTCTTGGAATATTCCGTTTTATCCATTGGCATTGCTTTTGTCTGCTGGTACTATTATGATATCATCATCACTTAGTCGTGACTTCATAGCCAATATTTCTTCCTTTGAGACGTTAGGTTTTGAAGGCTTTAAATTCTAGAGTGCTTGTCTTATCTTCCGTCTTAGCTCATCTCCTTGCGCCATGGGTTTATTTAAAGCTGCAGCTTCTATTGAAGCCAGCATGTCTAAGTGTGTTATCCGTTTGACCGTTGTGGCGAATTTGAGAACTTTGTTTAGCACTGATACCTCAGAGGTAGTCATCTGATGCTTAATTTTATTTGCAATCGCTTCTATTAGTAAATGGTGGGCTTGGATTGTTCTTTTCTTAGCTTTCAGTTTGTCAGATTTCCTTATTTGGCGAGATTTGAAATTCTGCTAGTCTTTCCAAGTGACATATCCATGTACTATAGGATTTGGATTCTCTAATCAGTCAGTTATATATCTTCCAGGAAGGAAGCCAGATTGATTAAGATTTTTGTCTTTAATTGCTAAGTCTTGAAAAGACGAAACACGTGTCTGTGTATGACTATATTTTATATATATATATATATATATGTGTACATATATACATATATATGTATGTATATATATATGTATAGATGTGTGTATATATATATGTATAGATGTGTGTATATATATATGTATATATGTATATATATGTATATATATGTATGTGTGTATATATGTATATATATGTATATATATGTATGTGTGTATATATGTATATATATATATATATGTATATATATATATATGCATATATCTATGCATATATGTATATATATATTTGTATATATATATATATATATATATATATATATATATATATATATATATATATATATATATATATATATATATATATATGAAAAATTTGAGAAAAGTTCTTGGAAGCATCTTTAAGAAATTTAGGAAATTGAAAACAAACAAAAAAAATACTTTGTAGACCACGTTTTCAGATGCAATATTTTATTAAAAACAATTTTAATTTTTTGTTCTTATTTTTTTCTTATTAATTTCTTATGATAACATATTCTTCTTCAGAGAAAAGGAGTCTAGAAACAATTTAAAGGCCACACCTTTATTTTTCCGTGTGTGTCGCTTTACACTTCGATGTTGCTGGTGCGGTGGTCAGACTTCGTCGGAGGGTGATGAGAATGAGCAATGTCCTTTTTTTCATGTTCGATTTCTTGTAGCACGTGGCTGCTTATGTGGTAATAACATTTGACAAAAGTATTTGGAAACATGTTTAACAAATGTAGGAAATAGAAAACTAACTAATAAATGACTTTGGAAGCCACGTTTTTAGATGCAATATTATATTAAAAATTATTGAAATTCTTTTATTTTCTTGAATTTTTCAAATTAATTTCAAATGATGTATTCTTCTTCAGAAATGAATGGAAAAATGTGCACAGATAAAAAGAGGATGACTTCAGATGGTGGACGGAACGGAAATACCCAAGACAGTTGGCGAACATGATACCTATAAATATTTAGAAGTCCTAGAAATGAAAAAGAAGATTGGAAAAGGATACATGAGAAGAACAAGAAAATGCTTACAAACAAAATTATATAGTAGAAACTTGACAAAAGTCATAAATACGCAGACACCTCGTTCAGGGGAATTAATGAGCATGCCTAATGCACTACACCTGAAGGATGATGCTGACCGATTCTGCGTCAAAGAAGGTGAGAGAAAGGGGGAATGGATGGTAAGTAGAGTAAGCTGGTAAGCTGTGTGGATGACACAAAAAGGAACTACAACTATACTTAACCAAAAATGGTGAAAAGCTGATTTCGCCGCAAGGGAACAGGGAACTGGCCAGAGAAAAGACACATGAAACAAAACCTGGAAATAGCTTTTGAAAAGAAAAGCTGAATAGAGAAACGGAATAACTAGTGATAACCACTTCGAAACAACGCAATCAGAACGAATTATATCAAAGTAAAAATAGACAAAACCCAGGAAAGCAGTAAATCTAGACTCCGTGAACAAAGAGACGAAATACTAAACAACATAATAAGTGAATGCAGTGAACTAGCCCAGAAAAAATGCAAAAACTAACATGACTACACAGAAAAGGCAGTAAACAGGAAACTATGAAAACGGTTGTACGTTGAACATGCATACAGTATGGTAGATAAAAAAAACTAGATCCTCTGGTGCATGTAGATATAAATAGATAAATTCATCCAAGTACTGAAACCGGTCCTGATAATAGTCAAAAATACAGTAACTCTGCTAAATCGTAGATAACGCCGTACCAGCGGTTAACATCCTGTACATCACGAAGACAGAAACACAAATTAAATATATGGAACTTGCTAAAGGTCTGAACAGAAGATAGAAAATGAGGAAAATACTATAATGCCAATAATTATAAGAGCACGAGGAACAGTTCCAGAAATCTGAAAAAGGGATTAAGGGAACTTGAAATCAAAAGGAATATTGAAATCATACCACTACAGTGAAAACAGTCGAAAACCTTTGATTCAGAACCCACCCTAAATAACCAAGTGACACCAACTAATCATGTTGCATAGCCCCACTCTTGTGCCGCGCCGGTACGCATTTAATATACTCGTCCCACTACGGGGCGTGACTTTACTCGTTTCGTATATTCGTCCCTGAAAGGACCATGGCACTTCACATTTAATACTCGTTATTTTTAAAACATCATAAATCACATAGTTCATATATTGTTTGCATACCTTAGATTTCTCCCTCGCCTTGTAGAGGGTCGTGTCGTCTAGTGGATGAATTGTTACTTCCTTCCTTCCTACCGTGAACCACGCCGTCCGTTGTCCGCAACAAAGGCCACGTGACGCACTCCGAAGACAAACAATCTTCTTAACTTTCAATTCCTTTTATTACAAGCGCTGTTATTTATCGGCCTGGGCCATTCACTACGTCCAGAGAGAGAGAGAGAGAGAGAGAGAGGGAGAAAGAGCAAATCACTACTTTATCGTAGTTAATTTAACAATTATTTCCTTAACCATTCATAGAGGGGGAAGAATATCTCTCGCTTGTATTTTCTTAGGGAAATATTTCCCTTAAATAAAATTGCTGACTACATCAAAATCCTGTCTGATAGGTTCGCCTCGAAAACCCAGACTGATTTAACTCGCTTCTCACGAAGAACGAGTGACGTCACGGCTTCTTCTGTTTCCCACGCAAGGGTCCGCGACGTCACAGAACCTCTCGCAGGTGCACACTGACCCTTGATCCGGGGTCTTGTCACACGGTGGTCCTGTCACGTCTGTGATTTCCGCCTGTGAGAACAGGCCCTATTCTACACTCGACTGCCGGCCCACCCCGTGTCAATTCGCGCAAGTCAAACCAACGATTTCCAACAGATACGTCCATTACCATAGGGCCATTATCCAATAATCAGAGGTAGACTGAAATAGAATAACGCAGCATAAACGCAACTAGATACATAGAAAGAACAGCACAAAAGAACTAAAACTGTCAGGAAAGACGAACAAAAACTGGGGACATCGGCATCGGATAGTGTCACATAGAATTGTCGTGAATAGTCGATGAGGATGGAAAAACCGAAGAGGGAGCCAACCACCCAGACTTAAGCACGGAGAGTACTAAAATCGTGCGGGGACTTATTGTCACTTAAATTACAGAGAATGCAAACGGCTGTTGCTAACGATAAATAAGTCGCACGCGGCTGTTTCGATTTACAACGGTTATTGAAAATCGCAGAGAATGCTACAAATCTGGGGAGACTTGTTGTCACTTAGACTCCATAGACACTATCTCCTATTACTAGTGAGTAATAACTGATAGTGATTCGTATGAAAACTCCTAGAAAATTACTACTACTACTACTACTACTACTACTAATAATAATAATAATAATAATAATAATAATAATAATAATAATAATAATAATAATAATAATAATAATAATTAATAATAAATATCGACAGCGCCGGTTCAAGACACTTCTTTCGGTATCTATACAAGTTTTATATTTATTGTGATTTTCATGTTTAACTAATAACTCTAGCTTCTGAGATTCTTTTTCAGCCGAGGGAGATATTATTCTAGCTTTTCTTTGAGTTGAAAGTATCCTGTACAAAGAAATATATATATATATATATATATATATATATATATATATATATATATATATATATATATATATATATATGTGTGTGTGTGTGTGTGTGTGTGTGTGTGTGTGTGTGTGTGTTCAACATTAATAATATAATGCACGAAAAAACGCAATTTATATAGGCCATTCATAAAAACCGCCCTCCACAAAAACAGCTCACTTGCAATATAGAAGCATTCCCATATTCTGTATGACTAGTGACAGCCGTACAATCTTAAAACTCATATACGGCCCCCAAATAGGTTAATTCCTTGTGATGATAACTACGTTCGTATATTACAGACATAGAAATAGTATAAATCACCTATTATATATAAGGGGCATTTACGAATATATATATATATATATATATATATATATATATATATATATATATATATATATATATGAATATATGTATATATATATATATATATATATATATATATGAATATATGTATATATATATGTATATATATATTTATTTATATATATATATGCGTGTGTGTATATGTATATATATACGTGTATATATATATACATGCGTGTGTATATATATATATATATATATATATATATATATATATATATATATATATATATATATATATATATATACTATATACATAAAATATTTATTTAAGTAAATATCAAATTACTTGTACCTACATACGCCGGCGGTTAAAGCTTACGCTATCATCAGTGTAAGTGATGATGATTTCAAACGGTCACAAGATCCGAACCCAGTTACAGAATAAGCCTAGACTCCGCAATCAAGCGCTCCAACGAAACGGCCACGAAAAATTACCACGTAGTGAAAGGGAATAAAGTGTATTTATGCTTAAACAGAGAACAGAGTGGGTACAGATAGCATATGATCGAGAATGTTTAGCGAACGTTGTCATATATATTGCAACTCATTATTAAAAGACATTGTTACTTTGATAATTCACATATAGATCGACTAGGCGTCGAACGAGATCATATAGAATATACTCTTTAGTTATCTGATCTTACGGATATATATATATATATATATATATATATATATATATATATATATATATAGAACTTGCTTTGCTTGAACAGTATTTTCCCCATCAGAAAGTAATGTTTCATCAACACATGACATTCAGATGCTTTCATTGCTAAGAAAATTTGAAGCAGTAGCTTCACTTGAATAACTGCAATTTGTAAACTAATTATCAGATTGCGATAACACTTTAACACATGTCATTTGAAGGTTACTAGTTTACAAAAATCGTATTTATTAATGCCATCATCTATATGTTAGGCCCGGGACTTATTGAATGATGTTATATATTTTCATTATGTACTAGCGCACATTTCTTTAGTTATGCAAGAAATAATATTAAGAACAGTAATTTAGTTTTTTAATCGAGTATTACTTATGTGTCTGCATTTACGTATACATCCTTTTTTATATATTTTTTAATTTTTTATATTTAGTTTATTATTTTCATTTGCGGTAAAATGTTAATCTAAGCACATTTTATTTCATTTTCCTTGCATTTTTCCAGAAATATGTTTCTTAAATGTCAGAAGAATTAGAGCATTGGCTCACATCAGGTATATATATATATATATATATATATATATATATATATATATATATATATATATACATGAAATTCAATTTTTATTATTAATGTTTATGAAATGATAATAGCTCCTCACTAGTATTTGCACAAAGTTTAATGTCAGAAGCAGCCGGAAATGAAACTGATAAAAGAAAAAACAAATCCGTTGTTATTTCGAACGAATGGAACGTGATTATTTTCGTGTACGTGTATATATGCGACAAGTTCATATATATGTATATATATATATATATATATATATATATATATATATATATATATATATATATATATATATATGAGAGAGAGGGAGATAGTATGATTTATATATATATATATATATATATACATATATATATATAGATTTATATGATTTATATAGATATATAATTCACATATATATATATAATATATATATATACATATGAGTTATGTATATATATATGAGAGAGAGGGAGATAGTATGATTTATATATATATATATATATATATATATACATATATATATATAGATTTATATGCTTTATATAGATATATAATTCACATATATATATAATATATATATATACATATGATTTATATATATGATAATTTATATGTATTTATATATACAACATATATGATTTATACATACATATATATATATATGATTTGATTTCCTTTTTTACACATTAATCCCGTTATGTTTGGTATTGAAATGTAAACAGTACTAGATAACATATATATACATATATACATTTATACATATAGCCATATATGTACTCATGTAAGTTTAAAAGTCTATTTTTTAGCAATGGTCAAAGGTTACAGTTTCAGTACGGTGTGTCAGGTGAGAGTTATTATTAACTGTTGAGTCAGCTGTGAGCATGTATATAATTGGTTTGGTTGTGACGACCAACTATTTGAAGTTGTGTTTTGGTTGCAGTATTAGTTTTGGTAGTTTGGTTTGGTAGTTTTGTTTTACGGCATATCAACCCTTTTTGGGTTATTTAATGCCGAATCTGGTCATTATAGTAAAAGTTTTTATGCTTCAAGTTCTTTATATCTTCAAATGTTTAATCATCGTTTTTGGTTTGGTAGTTTTGTTTTACGGCATATCAACCCTTTTTGGGTTATTTAATGCCGAATCTGGTCATTATAGTAAAAGATTTATGCTTCAAGTTCTAAAAATAAAATAAAAAAGGGGAGGGAGAAAGGGAGAGGGGCTGTTGTTTTTGGTTTTGGTTTTGTAGAATTAAATTAAGTTTTACAAAAAAAAAACAAAAAAAAAAAACGTCAATGTAGGTGAATTTCGTCTCAGGGAGCCACAGGGCAGCCTGATCTGGTATCACCAGGCTATTAGTTTTAATGACGAAAACTGTAATACAAGGTAATAGTAAATGTGACTTCTTCGACCCCGGTTGGACGGATACAGCCACAAGTAAATCTTATTTAAATACATATAGATATTCAAGCTCAGATGAAAAAATAAAAGGCATCTACTTCATATCGGTTCAATGCTAGTGTAAGCATAGTTATTTTATTAAATATCATGTGAGCATTTGGATACATCATTGCTATATCATGTTGATATTATACATATATATATATATATATATATATATATATATATATATATATATATATAATTTATTTAGATACTGTATATTACATATTTCAGCAATGTACCGCGGTTTCATCCAAAAGGGCAGATTTAGACATCTTTAGGATGCCCTTTTGGATGAAACCGAGGTACATTGCTGAAATATGTAACATACAGTATCTAAATGAATTATATTAGCTTCTTATATGTTCGAGCACTTTATTTGATTTCTTTTCATATACAACCTGATACACACTATATATATATATATATGTATATATATATACATATATATATATACATATATATATATATATATATATATATATATATATATATATATATATATATATATATTATATACAGGGTGAGCCAAAAGTAGGTGGACATTAAAAAACATTTTTTTGTCGAAGCGTAAGAGGCAGACTTCAAAGCTGTGTTGATCAAGAAGGAAAATGTTTTTTACTGTCCACCTACTTTTCGCTCACCCTATATATATATATATACATAAATATATATATAGAGAGACATTTGATACATGTTCTGAATTTGTTAAAAATTGTTATTATTATTATTATTAGTAGTAGTAGTAGTAGTAGTAGTAGTAGTAGTAGTAGTAGTAGTAGTAGAAAAAGAAGAAAAACATCATGAGCATGACTACGAAAAGGACACTTTAACATAAAAACAGAATCACCAAACAATGCGATTTGAACTAATTATATCAAAGTTTAGATAAACAAAACCCAGGTAAAAAAATAGACACTGTGGACAAAGAGACGAAACGTTAAATCATATAATAAGGTACTATGGCAAACTGTATCCAAAAGAATACAAGAAAAAAACACGACTGCATAGTTAAAGCAGTACACTGGGAAATATGCAAACAACTGCATATTGAACACTCAGGCAAATGATCTAGACACAAACCGGAGACAGTACTGGAAAACGAAACTCATATAATCCTCTGGGATATGGAGGTACAAGCAGATAAACTCATCCAAGCAAGGAGACCGCATGTCATAATAGTCAACAAAGATAGAAAAATCCTACCAAATTGTAGATTTTGCCGTCACCTGCAGACGATAGATTAAAGATCAAACGAAGCAAATACAGAAAAATTACCAGAGAACTGAAAAGGATATGGAACATGCAGAAAGTCGATATAATACCAATAATTGTAGGGGCACTTCGAAAACTACAGAAATCGGGAAAAGGACGGGGAGAAATTGAAATCAAAGGGAAGATTAAGACTAACAACGGACTGCAAGCATGAAAACAGCTGAACTCTCAAAGAAAATCCTCGAATGCGAAACCGAAACACATAAACTACAAACGCTAACAAGTCACATCGGAGCTGCAATAAAATCAACAAAAAAAAAATGAACACCACCACATGAACAGAAGGGAACTGAAACGTCAAGACTTTTTTATAAACTGACCCTCCTATATATGTACAAATATTATTTATACAACCGTGCTTTTATTTATTATAGACCATTTGAGGCCGCAACAGGGGGTATACATTTCCTAAGGGTATCAGAGTAAGTGACTTTATAGACACAACAACATTTAACTAGATTTAACAAATTTTATTTTATAATATATATATATATATATATATATATATATATATATATATGTATATATATATATAAAATTTAACTATATCTTAATAAACCTGTGGATCTTGGTGGGTTTTTTTATATGTACACTGGGTAATGTCAACGTCTTGTGACGTCATCTATTAAAACTGAGGTGAGGACCACTGTGCACAGTGTATAACTTCAAATATTAAAACAGGAGGGAGATAACCGTTCACAATAGATGACGTAATAATCTGGTGACGTTGTCCATCGGACCAGAGAAAGGGAGGAAGAAGAGATTTTTATGACGTTTTATTGAATCCGAACTCTTCTTTTCTTTTCTTCTTCTTCTTCTTCTTCTTCTTCTTCTTCTTCCTCTTCTTCTTCCTCTTTCTTCTTCTTCTTCTTCTTCTTCTTATTATTATTATTATTATTATTATTATTTACTCACTAGGAGTTATCACACTGGTCATCGTCAGTGATCACCCACTGCCAACAACCTGTGGTATTCCCTGGAGTCTGAGTGACAACAAGTCTCCTCAGACTTCCAGTATGCTCCACCTCTTTTCGTTCATCACCGCTGATGACCTTGCGGTATCGCAACAGCCACCTACCACCGATTTCACGGTGATAAGGGCCATTGGTCTCCTCAGGGGCCCGGGTGGCAACAAGCTTCCCCAAGGTCCAAGAGCTGTCCGCGCTCTTCCAGTGGAGGTCTGGTTTGCGCTTTCCCTCCTCGACCCTCTGTCCATAATTTTCGTGGTGTCAGCCTATGCTTGCGCCTCTCTCTCGCAGTTGTATTTTCCCCGGTTCTGTTGTCTTGTGCATCCATGTGTTTGTTCTCCATTCGTTGCTTATGTGGGTTAGTTTCCGCATTATTATTATTATTATTATTATTATTATTATTATTATTATTATTATTATTATTATTATTATTATTATAAAGCTCTTTCCGAAAGTATATAAAACCCTTCGTGAGTGCACACAGAAAAGAATCCAGCGCATCAAGAGTAGAATGCCCCGCCACTGCTATCATATTCTAATTTAGCCGTAAGAAAAATGTTACAAAGGCCATGCAACTTTCAAACGGATTTCCAGCATCATCCAATTTTTTTCTGCTCGTAACAAGGATAAGTTGATATGCCATACTAGATCTTTACCACACAAGGTGTAGCAAATCTGCTCACAGAGAATCACCTCACTCATTTCTATTCGTCTTTTCATTTTGGTCTTCACACATGCAAAATAGTTATTGACACGTGCAGATAGGTTCCAACGTTGAAATTCTACAATTGTGACGAGAAGCTTTCTTTTATTCAGATGGCAGATGAGCATGCACGACATGGGAAACATTTGATTCTCTTTGTAGCTAGTAAGTGTTCCTCCTTTTTGCAACCCCCTCCCCTTCCCGATCGTACGATCACACAAGTGACAGTGGGTAGCTGGCTGTTTCACTCTAGTACCCCTCCGTAGTTGAACAGTTATTTCCTCTCTGCCTGAATTACTGTACCTGTTCAGGCGCGTCTACTCTTATACAGTCAAACGGAGCATCGCGAACGTTGTAATCAGAGTCCTGTGTGACAGTTTTAGCGCGACTTTTGATAAAGTGTGTCGCCACTCGACCCCATCCACACACAGAAAAGTGTTCCAGTAGTTTGCCGCGCAATATATCTTCGTGTCATGGTAATAGGAGCGTCAACGGTACTTCTTACTCGCCTCCATCGCAGTTGACCATTCTCCTCCCAAACTTCTCACCCCAGCACTCTTTCACCGTTTTGCAGCTTCTTGGAACCCTTACATGTCCAGATGCTTCCTTACCGATTCTGCCGACGCCACGTTTTCATTAACATATACGCCGATGTTGCTCTCCTTATCTTCTAACCTTGGACGAACACAGCCTCGAACGCAGCCCGCATTACCAGCGGTGCCACATTTAAGCCAAACCCTAACTTGGTTAGACAATATTGTTATCCTTTAAATATCATTGTCTGGTACGACCACATAGTTCTCTGCGCAGACATATTCATCGTCAGTGAATGCATCAACATAGGTGTTTAATTTACGAGAGTCCATGACAGGACTCACCTTATTTTTATTTGATTGCAGTACGGCCATCAGTTGTAAGAGTGCCTTTGAGTGCGACAAACTCCAGGTGTGCAACTCGCGTTCATAATCCTCCCTTAATTCATTAGACATCGGATATTTGGAAATTCGAGTTTCAAGCTTCTCTGATGTACGATCTGCTGACCATTTTCATGCTGCAACTAACACTCCTTTCCACTCGTCAAACTTTGCAACAAAATCAACTTCGTTAATACGAAGCGATACACAGATAGGTTGTTTCTCTCAGAATTCAATACTTTCAGACTGCGCGATGCGAACACCGGCGAGTTCATTAATGGCGCGATGTCAAGTAGCATATCAAAATCACCTTGCATCACCAGCACGTTGCTTGTGGTAACGTTACCAGTCTATGCACTTATACTAATGGGTTCATTTCCGCAGCAGGCCTGCGTAGCACCGGCCAATGTGGTTACAGCCACCTTTGCCTTTGACCCCACTGAAATAGCTTTGCGCTTAAAACGGAACATAAGCACACAGTTTCGAGAAGAGCCAATCATGGTGCATCATCAACATAGATGGTACTGATTAGTAGCGCCAAGTTCACATTCTGCTCGAGTAATACACTCTCACTGATGTCTTGTCCCTAGCCCTATTTCGCGGGTAATCTCTGACTAGATGACCTGTCTTGTTGCACCGATAACAGCGTGACGGGGACTGCCTCGTCTGTACACAGTCTCTGGCGAAATAATTAGGGCCGTTGCATTTATAACATTGATAATCAGAACGGTCACAGGTGATTGAGTGATTTTGGCAGGCTGTGCCGCAGCCATGACTAGTTCCCACCGTTCATCATTGCCCTTAACGCTCAAGCTCGAACCAACAACTCTTTTACGGTCTTATCATACATACTGGAGGAGGACCGCAACAATCAGTAAGCCCCCGTACAAACACGCACACCATCACATGATCTGAGATACCTCCAAATAGGATTGACAGCTTCAGCAAATATACATCTACGGTCTCACCTAGACGAACACAAGTGCCTCCAACTTCTCATATGCCGTAAAGTTGTCATCGAGAATGGCAGTAAATAGTGTTTCTTTAATACGCGCTGTACCGGATTTCTCTTATGTAGTTAGTTGTTGGTAAACTTCGAACGCTCCACCAGTTAGTCAAAAATGGGATAATATGATCAAGCCATTTCATTCCGGATAAGCCACACACTTATTTTAATTTGTTTTTATTTAAAAAAACAAAACCGAAACAATCACTTTATCAAGGCAGAGGCCACCCGTGGACAAGTGTTAATGGGATTTCTATTCACCCCCCCCCTCCAGGAGATTAGACACAAGTGTCATGTGGGTTTGTTGGAAGCGTTTTCAGTGGAATGACTTGGATTTAAACCTGGCACACCCAGGTTCTCAGTCAAGCCACTGTGCCAATTAATTTCCCAATCAATTCAACGACTGCTCCAGTCCCATGAAACTCGGGAACTCGGCTGTCAATTGTAGTCCGGAATAGCTTGTAATCTAACAGTAAAAAAAATAAGGTTAGAAAGGCAATCCAACTTTCAACTTACAAACAGAATTCTAGAACTCACACTTTCAATCTTTATTTCTCTCTTCTATTTGAAAATCGACCCTGCTTTCCGTTCGTCGTTTCAAACCCTATTTGATAATTCGTATGATTATTTCTGTTCGTGTTTGGTATGAAGAAACATTTCCTGAATTTGTTTATTTGCTTAAATTATTTTTCTTGAAATTTTATTTGTTTTATTTGTTTTTCTTTGAATTTTTCTTCTAGATAAAGATTTTCTGTATACATTTTCTTTCGATATTTCATTCGTTTCCTTTTGTAATTGCAGTTGTTGATCTTGTTGGTGTTTAATAATGTCTAACGTGGCACTTTTAAATACCTCCATTTTCGTCCATTCAAATAAGCTACCGACTTATTCGTGTATTTGTTTTTTACACGGTCGTAACTTTTCTTACTGGAAGATGATTTTTTTAACTTCTTAGTGAAAAAAATAAGTAAACATGTTCAAACTTATTTACGTATTCCTAATTAAACAATAAAAAGACGAAAAAAAATCGACAGACCACTTTGTTGTTTTTTTCGTGGTTGAACGATTTAGATTTTTAAATTTCATGTTGGGGAATAACTTGAAGCCCTTTACATCAACCTCAACAACGAAAACTTTTTACAATTATATTTCCTGACGTTGGAGACTTTCCTTTCGCAGATTTCGTACACCTTGTGTGTTAAAAATCCTGTATGGTTTTTCAACTTTCTCCTGTTACTGTTTTAAGTAACAATTTTCCAAGCAGATCACTTAAGTTTTTTTCGAAAATCCAACGTCGCCAGTTGTAATAATGGTTATGTTGAGTCCGACATAATCCGAGTTCTAGTCGCCAGTATTTTGTTCGACATCAGTCCGGTTATTTAGT
>OY744532.1:2045000-2062500 GCA_963556195.1 Sepiola atlantica | reverse complement strand
TTTTTCTTTTAAATTTAATATCGCATCTTAAATATGCTTTTGAAGGTATTTTACCTCATCTCCTATATATATATATATATATATATATATATATATATATATATATATATATATATATATATATATATATATATATATATTAGTTCTAGTCCCTATGTTTGTTTTTCACGAACTCTTCCCAGAGTGTTATTTTCGGATCTACCTCAATAAGTATAATTATTATTAAACTACATTGCCCAGCGTACTTAGATAAGTATTTCCATGTTACTTGGAGGCACAATACTATTGAAAGGAGTAAACTACCATACATTTTCCAAAATGTTTTTCAATTAATGTCACTTATTTACACGCCGCCTTACCCAGTAAATGTTACGTACATTGTTGGACAAGATCTCACTAGTGACGTAATAGCAAGTGACATCGTTAGTCATGTCTTCCAACCAGACGCCAAATAATACGGACGTGTAAAAATGAGCGTTCATGGCGAACACTCTCTCACTCAGTCCCAGGAACGTAGAAATATGACGGCAGATTAAAGCGACGGTTCACGAAATGTTGTCCCTTGCCCCGGTTGAAATGCAGGAATTTCTATCGATCGTGACCCAATCTCAATCTCCGTGAACTTCGTGTCGGCAGCATTCGAGCATGTTACGTAAACACCCGAGAGATGACGAGTCGAATTGTGGCAGCCGATACTTTTGATAAGTTGTTGCGTCGTATTTTTTTTTTTTCAGTTTTATTTTTCAAAAGATTGGAAAAAAATACGAACTAATCGTAGCGAAATTACTGTTAATAAATAGTTTTTGCTTTTATGTGTAACAAAACAATGCTAAAGAACTGTTAATAAAAAAGATAATAATACCTTTTCTTTTCATCAAGCGGCATATGTAATAGCATTATTTCGGACATGTTTTTCTTTTTGCCAACAGCTTTTTTTTTCCTGGCAGAATGAAATGACTTTTTCGCGAGATTCAACTCTGCTACATCGCTCTTCGTAATTCGGTTGTTTTTCTTCTTTTTTTTAAATTATCAGGAAATAAACATGCGCTGACTTTGATCAATTGATTCTGGCTTTAATCAATTTCAATACTGATTAGAAAAAATGTCGTCTGGTTACTGACAGGTGATTGGCTAATTGCTCGGCATTTCTCTGTCACATTCGGCTCGTCATCTCTCGGGTGTTTACGTAGCATGCCCGAACCCTGCCGACGCGAAGTTCACGGAGATTGGGTCAGGATCAATAGAAGTACCGAAATACATAAGTTAGACAGTCATTATGTTAATTTGTTTTAAGATATTTTCGACAGATAAAGTGCATGGTCTCTACGAAGATTGACGTCCTAATTAGCATTATATAGAAAAATGAAGATCCCGGCGATGGGAGGCGAGTCAATTTATACTACAAATTAATCAGTCAATATTTATATTGTATTTTTTCCTGAAATGACTATGTACACTATTAATACTATGAATGACATCAGTGGTCACCGCTTGAAAACAATTATGGTTACCAAATTATACCAATATTTCTTATTGAATCATTTCTAAACAAATGTCCTATATATTTACTCTGAACGAAATCTTCCCACAGCACAAATATCGACTGTTGTTTTTTTTATAAATGAAAAGGTAACAGTTTTTGTATGGAAGAATAGCCCAGGAAAATCACTTTTGAGCCAATATAAGTATTTCTAATCGAATGATAAACTATCAAACATTATTAACTATAGTAGTTTTATTATTAAATTTATAAATTTAAAAACACAAAATATATTCCCTTTTACGTACGGATGTTTTTTTTTTAAGTTTGTTTTTATTAAAGAGCATCTTGCGTAGGAGGGAGTATATTTTGTATTTTTTTAAATTCGGGTTTTAAATAATAATTTCGATACACAAACACTGCAAAGAAAGTTACTATTTTATATATTATTACATACATTTGTAAATAAAATATTTTTTAAGAAAGTATGTATTTAATTAGAAGAGTAAGTGACTATTTTTGTGCAAAGAAACGTCTCCGGATTTTGTTTAAATAATAATATTGTGAGCTTCGTACAGTTGAACTAAATCAATGACGAATGAAAAGCGTAGTGGAAACATATATTGTGGTTATGTTACTAGAAACCATAGGAATAGGCAGGGGTGATACTGTGTTGCACGTCTAGACTAGAGGGCTAACACTACGTCATTTACTGTAAAACAATCATCGTTATAGTATGGAAAAACAAAATCACAAAATACTGAGAGAATGATACATCTACATAAGTCTATGCGTGGTTCAAACGAAGCCGTCGCCATTTTTCTTTAAACCGATCTTTTAAGAAATGGTGACTACTGAATAACGCTAATGTACAGTATATTATATTAAATAAAATGTATCTTAAAAGCAATGGTATCAACGGTGTTCGCATCTGGGGAAGATAGAATTGGTTTAGAATGACTAGATGGAGAAAATATTCGATTTGTTTAGGTTGAAAGTGTAGAGGTTCTCTCTTACAATATCAATGTCGAAATGTGAAATAATATCGGTGCAACAAATTCATGTGACCTATAAAACAAATCTCCCGGCGCGCAGGAGTAGTAGTACTAGTAGATCTGAATGCGAGACTGAAAATTTCCCTGAGTTCTTATATATATGAATATTTTAAAAGAAAAATGTCGAGAAAGACTTATATATTAAAAAAATCGATGAAATTGACCGAAGCAAATTTATATACTCTAAAAGGATTATCCTAAAATTGATGCCGGAGTAGATTTGTGTATCAATCTTTTGCTTAGAATGGTATTTTCCGGAAACGGTACAAGAAAAAATGATTCTACTATATACATAAGATTTAATGTACACAAGTTAGTAATACGCATCTTAATGTATTTTAATGTAAAACTGTATGTTCACGTTTATATTTAAAATAGGATTTCCTTTTAATGCACGCATATATTTTTCTTGTGGGCGATATACAGGATAGGGCATGACGATCTCACGCATATATATGTATATATTTATATATGTATGTCTATGTATATATTTATATATGTATGTATATGAATAGGTATATGTATAGGTATATATGTATATATTTATATATGTATAGGTATATATGTATATATTTATATATGTATATATATATATGTATATATTTATATATGTATGTATATATATATGCATATATGTATATATCTATGTGTATATATGTATGTATATGTATGTATATATATATGTATATATGTATGTATATATATGTATATATATGTATATATTTGTATATGAATATATATGTATATATATGTATATATTTATATATGTATGTAGATGTATATATTTATATATGTATGTATATATTTATATATGTATGTATATATTTATATATGTATGTATATATTTATATATGTATGTATAGTGATGTATATATTTATATATGTATGTATATAGATGTATATATTTATATATGTATGTATATATATAGGAATATATTTATATATGTATGTATATAGAGGTATATATTTATATATGTATGTATATATATGTATATATTTATATATGTATGTATATATATGTATATATTTATTTGAAGGGATAGAAAAAAAATAGAAAAAGAGACTGAATTAATAGAAAAACAGAATATAGCAGCTCTACTTGTTATTACGTTCTATTGCAGTAGTTTCATATTAACAAAAACTCACAAACACTATATATATATATATATATATATATATATATATATATATATACATATACATATATATATATATATATATATATATATATATATATACATGCGCAGAAACACAAAACTGTTAAAAATAAAAAACATTATTTCAAATGGAAAACATATCTGAAGAGAGGAAGCACGAAAGCTCGAAACGCGTAATAAAATGATAAAATGATAAAATGATAAAATAATAAATAAACAATTGTTGAAAATTGTTGTGTGTGTGTGTGTGTGTTGCTTATACATTAATAGTCTTATTAAGTCTTACTTTATTACTTTATTCAATTGGTTATGATACTATAATCCATTATATATGTTCACTATCATCGATTTTCTTTATTTTCAAATTATTTTTATATTACGTTATCTGTACTGTATTTTATTTGTTTTTAGTTTTTATTCATCTTTTTATTATTTTTCTATTATTTTTATTTTACTTTATTTATTTTGTATTTAAATTACAATATACTATTTATTATTATTTGTACTCACTAGGAGTTCTCACACAGATCATCGTCAGTGATTGCTCACCGACAACAACCAGTGGTATTTCCTGGAGTCTGAGTGACAACAAGCCTCCCCAGATTTCCAGTATTCTTTACCTCTTTTCGATAACGATGCGATATCGCAACAGCCTCTTACCATTGATTTCTCGCTGGTAAAGACAATTGGTCTTCTCTGGGATTTGGGTGGCAATAAGCCTCACCAAGGTCTCAGCATTTCTCTGCGCTTTTCCAGTAGAGGTCTGGTTTATGCTGTCCCTCCTCGGTCTTTTCATCCTCCTCGACCATCTATAAATATGTTGTCTGGTGTCAGCCTAGGCCGGCACCAGTTAAAAAAATAAAAAATAAATAAATAAAATAATATTTCTTTAAATTAATTTTTTTTAGATAAATAAAAATAAAGTTTTATTTTTTTTTATTTTTTAATGTTTTCCTTTCAATTCCTTTTTTTTTTCCTTTTACCTTTCCTTATTTAAAAAAAAATAATCTTAATTCTTTTTTTAAAATTTTGGGGGGAGAGGAAGGAGCTTATAGTGTTTCTTGTAATTTCTGTTTCTTTGGTTCATTTTTGTGTAGTGATAGCTGAGGCCGGTGTAATTTATTGGGGGGGGGGGGAGATTATGAAGTGATGTTTCTTGCAGTTTCTGTTCCTTGGCTCTTGTTGTGGTGTTCTTCGTGTGGTCTTGTTTTCTCTGTTGTAAATTCCTTGTGACTGGTTAGCCTTTGTAGCTTATGTGTGTTAGTTTCCGCATTCGAGGATTTTCCTTAAGATTGCAGCTGTTTTGATCATTGCCGTCCTTTGTATGGTTTCGATAGTCCCTTTGATACCAATTTCTCCCAGTCTTTTCTCCAGGTTTTCTGGGAGTGCTCCTACGATTATTGGTATTATACTAACTTTCTTCATGCTCCATATTCCTTTCAGTTCTCTGGCTAGTTCTGTGTATTTACTTCGTTTTTCCGTGTCTTTGATGTTCACTCTGTGGCCTGCTGGAACGGCGAAGTCTACGATTTTACAAGATTTTTCTTTTTGGCTATTATAGTAACAGCAGGTCTCCTTTCTTGTACGAGTTTATCTGTTTGTATATCCATATCCCAGAGGGGTTTGTGTTTTTCGTTTCCCAGTACTGTTTCTGGTTTATGTTCGTACCATTTGTCTGCGTATTCGAAATTCAATTGTTTGCACAGTTCCCAGTGTATTACTTTCCCAACACAGTCATGTCTGTTCTTGTATTCTTTTTGAGCAAGTTTGCTACATTAACTTATCATAGGATTTACTGTTTCGTCTCTTTTTCCACACAGTCTGCATTTATTGTTTTCCTGGGTTTTATCTATTTTAGCTTTAATGTAGTTTGTCCTAATCGCATTGTTCTGTGCAGCCATCAGTAAATATTCCGTTTCTCTGTTCAAGTTTCCTTTTCTTAGCCATGCCCAGCTATTAGCGTTGGTTTCTTCACTTGTGAGACTTATGAAGCGTCCATCTAGTTGTTTTTCTTCCCATTTTTCTTTTCTTGTCTGTTTGTGTCCAGTTTCGATGCTTCCTGCGTTATTCGTTGGGACGGTATCTCTTGCTGCGGTGATCAGCCTTTCTGTGTTCTGGTTTATGTATTTCGCCAGCTCTTTTTTAGTGTCGTCCACACAGTCTTCTATACTTACCAGTCCTCTTCCCCCTTCGTTTCTCTTCACGTAGAGTCTGTCTGTATCGTCTTTTGGATGTAGTGCATTGTGCATAGTCATTATTTTTCTAGTCCTCTGATCAAGGTGCCTGAGTTCTTCTTTAGTCCAGTTTATGAATGGTCCAGAATATCTTATTAGTGATACTGTCCAGGTATTTATTCCTTTGATTAGGTATCTGCTATATAATTTTGTTTCTAAGAGCGTTCTTGTTCTTCTAAGGTATTCTTTTCCAATATTCTCTTTCATTTCTGTTGATTTTATTGTGTCTGCTTCCAAAACTCCCAAATATGTATAGTTCTCTTGTTCATCTAGCGCCCTCATCTGCTCTTGGTTGGGTAGTTCCATGCCCTCAGTCGTCTCCAACTTTCCTTTTTTAATCTCTAGCAATGCACACTTTTCCATTCCGAATTCCATTTGAATGTCCGCACTGAAGATTCTGGTCGTATTTATCAGCTTTTCCAGTTCCTTCTTGTTTTTTGCAAATAGCTTCAGGTCATTCATGTACATGAGATGGTTTATTCGTTGTTGTCTGCCTGTGAACTTGTATCCGGCATCACATTTCCTGAGTATGTAGTTGAGTGGCATCATGGCTATGATAAACAGTAGTGGTGATAGTGAGTCTCCTTGGAAAATGCCTCTCTGTATTTTTATCACCGTCAAGTATTGTCCTTTAGCTGTCAGTTCTAATCTCCATGTTTCCATTGCTTTCTTGATGAAATTAATAATCCTGTTGGGTATCTTGTACATTTTTAAACATTCAATTATCCATGCTTGAGGGATTCTGTTGTACGCTTTCTTGTAGTCAATCCATGCCATAGATATGTTATTGTTCTTGCTTTTAACTTCTTTCAGGATCTTTTGATCTATGTATAACAGGTCATGCGTCCCTCTTTTCCCTTTCTGGCATCCTTTTTGTTCCTTGGGAAGTAGTCCACCACTGTTCGGGGAATGGTAAATTTGCTCTTTAAGTTGTGCCGTTAGGATTTTCCACATTGTCGGTAAACAGGTTAGTGGTCTGTAATTGCTTGGGGTCGTTCCCTTCTTGGCGTCTTTTTGTATGAGCGTTGTCCTTCCTTTGGTAATCCACTCTGATACGTCTGTTTTATGGATACATCCTCTCAGTTTCTGTGCTAGCCTTTCATGTAGGGTCGTGAATTTTTTGAACCAGTACGCATGTATTCCATCGTGACCTGGTGCTTTCCAGTTTGCCATTTTCTTTAGTGTTGTCTTAATAGTTTCTTCATTCATTTCTATTTCCGTTCCTTCTTCAATTTCTAGAAGTTTATCTTTCATGTCTTTCAGCCATTTAGCATGTTTGTTGTGATCCTCAGCATTTTCCCATATCTTGCTCCAGAAATGTTTTGTTTGTGTCGGGTCCGGTTGTTCTGTTGTTGTTCTTTCTCCGTTTACGTTTTTATAAAACTGACTTTCATTGTTTTCAAAGGTCCTGTTCTGTTTGTACTGTTCCGATTTGTATCTGTATCGTCTCAATCTTCATTATTTTGCTGCTATCTTTTATTTTAGTTTTTCATGTTTCTTATTTAGTCTTTCCTTGCGATTCTGATTTCTGCTCTTCCATCGTTTACTTCATCCTATTTACGGTTTTAGCTTCCTTTTGAAGTTTGGTGATCTGGGTTTTATGTCTGATCTCCCATCCAGATTTCGACTGTCCATACTTTTGGTCAGTCTTCTTTTCCCTTTTTAGTTTCATACTTATTGATTTTTCCCCCGCATATATCAAGTTGTTTAGATCTGTGATAGTGTCTGTTGGGATGTACGTGAGTACTCTGTTTACTTTCTCTGTTTCAACTTTTAACTTCTTACAGTCTTCGTTCATTAGGGATGGAAGTTTTGTTTTGTTCTCGGACATTAATCGTTTGATGTTTTCCACTTCTCTTGCTTCTTCCTCAGATAGTTCTATAGTTTCGTCGTCTTCGCCTTCTTCAGTTTCTGTGTTTATGGTTTTCCCGTCTTCTTCCTAGGAGATTTCGTCAAGTTGTGTGTATCGATCTTTCAGCCATTTATCTTTTGTTTAATTTCCGTTAATTACATCTCCGAGAACCATCCTCTCTTGAGTATCTGTTTTGCTTGATCTACTATCCTTTGTGTCGTTGTATGGTAGTCAGTAGAAATGTCCCATAGATCTTTCATTCGTTTCCGATATCCTCTTTCTGTGGGGTAGCGGCTTTTGTAGTAGCATTCCATTACCAGTCTGTTCTCTTTTGTGATCCATTTCTTTCTTGGCTTTTTGGTCTGTTATTTTCATTCTTTAATTCTTGTGTTTGGTCAGTGTCCTTATCATATTTGGAATTTGATGGGTTACCTACCTGTTTTTTGTCTGTGGTCTTGTTCCTGAAATTGATGACGCCTGTTTACCAATGTTTTTTCTTAGAATTTGAAATAAAACTTTTTTTAAATATTAAAAATTAATTTTGTGTTACAGAACTGCGTCAATTTTATCATTTTTTACATGATTTAAAACTTTAATTACTCGATTTATTCTTAACGTGTCGTAACGATAAATTACATTGATTCTTTGTAAAATAAAGTGTATTTTTTGTGAAAAAGTAAATTAAAGTCAATTACTACACTGACAATTTATTAATTAAAAAAAGTTAAAACAGTTATTCATTGATAAACAGAATGCAATTTTGAAAGAAAATGTCATGTTTGAATTCTCTTTATTTATCAATAAATAACTGTTTTAACGTCTTAAATATTTATTAATGAAAAAAAAAATACAAATGTTTCGAAATAATTGACGATGAATTGTGAAATTAACGAAATTGTTGAATCTCTAAAAAAAATTGAGGGCGGTGTAAAAGTGAGTGGTTGTTGGAAGGCTAATCCCGCCTGGTTATTACAAAACAGGGCTACCATACCAATCAAAGTACATCGTTAGTAGAAATTATCCAATTTTTAAAATTCTTTTTTTCGTTAACTGCCTGGGTCTCAAATTTGTCAATTTTTGGTTTATTTTCAAGATTATAATAAAAAAATTTCTTGCGCTGATGATACCACGTTCATGTATGAAAGGGAAATATAATTATGTCGCATTTTTTATTTTCCCGGAAACTCTAATCATTAAAATCACATGAAATATTTTTTGAAATTATATTAATTTTTTTGGTGAAAATATTGATTAAACTATGCTTTATTCAATAATACAATCGCTAATTCAAAAAATTATTTTTTCTTCGAGTTATAGTGATTTTGTTAACACGGTATTTAGAGTCCTTATTCGTAATATATAAAAAATATTAAAAAATATTTTTTTTAATTGTTAACATCTACAATGCTTTATTTTTATAACAAACAACAAAAAAATTCATGAATTTTTTTTATTAATATATAAAAATATAACTTTAGTAAAGTGTATTTTGTGTTAAAAAAATAATGCATTTTCACCAAGATTTAATGAAAATAAAAAGAAATGGTTTCATCATATTCCGTGATTGTATATTAATAAATATTGAAAATTTCATTAAAATTGGTTTATTTCCTGAATTTTAGTGAATTTTTAAGTGAAGAGGGGGGGTCAAAATGTTTTTACATGTTTGGGAATCGGATATTGATTTAGCACTTACCTAATATATATATATATATATATATATATATATATATACATATATATATATATATATATGTGTGTGTGTGTGTGTGTGTGTGTGTGTGTTTCCTAATTACATAGTATAAGTTTTCAAGGATACTCTGAAATAAAAAATTAAAAAGATTTCCCTCCTATGTTTGTCTAATAAATTGATGCAAAGTTATCAAACGTTCAGTATATATATATATATATATATATATATATATATATATATATATATATATATATATATATATATATATAAGTACTGTGTGGTAGGGCAGGAAAAACCAGCAGAGTGCTCGATTAATTAAGAAATCCGAGATTTCGGAGGATTAAGAGCGTAAATATTTATTTATAAAATACAGAAATTCAATGTAACATCAGTACCGTCGGTTTCAAAGCGGGAGGTTGATCCCGATTATCGTCAGCTGATAAACATATTCAGGAATCCTGAATATGTTTATCAGCTGACGATAATCGGGATCAACCTCCCGCTTTGAAACCGACGGTACTGATGTTACATTGAATTTCTGTATTTTATAAATAAATATATATATATATATATATATATATATATATATATATAAATGTATATCTAATATAAATGTATATCTACCCAAAAGACGTCTTCAATTCATTCGCTCGAGACTTTAAATGTTTATCGGCAGCTGAAAAATAACGGTAAATAATGTTGTTCTCTAACGTGACTAGATACTTTTTCAAGAGGGGGGGGGGTCAATTACGTTCAACTCAAACAAAACGCAAAAAATATTATCTCCCGACCCCCGAATTGAAATCTCAGAAGCTTCTTATTAGTTAAAATTAAAATTCACAATAAATATAACATTTGGATATCTACCCAAAAGACGTCTTCAATTCATACACTCGAGACTTTAAATGTTTATCGGCAGCTGAAAAATAACGGTAAATGTTGTTCTCTAACGTGACTAGCTACTTTTTCGAGAGAGGGGGGGGTTCAATTACGTTCAACTCAAACAAAACGCAAAAAATATTATCTCCCGACCCCCGAATTGAAATCTCAGAAGCTTCTTATTAGTTAAAATTAAAATTCACAATAAATATAACATTTGTATATCTACCCAAAAGACGTCTTCAATTCATTCGCTCGAGACTTTAAATGTTTATCGGCAGCTGAAAAATAACGGTAAATAATGTTGTTCTCTAACGTGACTAGATACTTTTTCGAGAGGGGGGGGGTCAATTACGTTCAACTCAAACAAAACGCAAAAAATATTATCTCCCGACCCCCGAATTGAAATCTCAGAAGCTTCTTATTAGTTAAAATTAAAATTCACAATAAATATAACATTTGTATATCTACCCAAAATACGTCTTCAATTATTATTATTATTATTATTATTATTATTATTATTATTATTATTATTATTATTATTATTATTATTATTATTATTATATAATAAGATATTATGTTTCCTATAATAACTGGATATATATATATTAAAATAATACTAGAATTTGATGTTTTTCTTGCTTGACTTCTATTTGTGATGTTATGAGAAGCACTGAAAAGGCGATATTTTTTATTATGTAACGTATAATACAAAATTAAATATTCAAAATCGTTTAAGAAACGATCGTACCCCAATTAATTGTTGCGTTTGAATACTTGGAACTGATAATGTGCTTATTTGATTTATCTCGACTTACTTTACACACACACACACCCACACACACACACACACACACATATATATATATATATATATATATATATATATATATATATATATATATATATATAGTGGAATCTAGTGAGCGTGTAGTATGGGTGTATGAAAATAAATACCTATATTGTGTATTTTGAAAGAGATTATAAATGTAATGTCGCAGGAAAAAGATAATAACATCTAAAAGGTTTTGTATATTTTTTAAATCCGCATTTAAAACTATTGTAAACGCCATATTAACAGGATTCATTCGTCTGTTCTACGCCATATCAAATGATTTCGGATTACTTAATACCGAAGCACAATGCCTATAGGTAATGATGCATTAGCTACTTTCAGATTGACGTAACGTAATGTTTTACCAATATATAGGAGCAAACATGGGTTCATTCTTTTTTCTAACGGTAAACTTCATAATGATTTAGCTTTCTTTATAAATCGTTGGGTGTATGACGTCGGCTTTTTTAGACCAGTTATTTAATTACGACTTAAGACAGACACTAACTCTCTATTATAATAAAATTCTTTTATTCGTCTTTTATTGATTTTGGCGTCATTTGCTGGTCCGCTTATTTTCCCTCCTTTGTAGACGAGGTTTACGGTAAATTGTTTCATTCGCTTCTTGTACGTATGCTTATAATAAAGACAACGTTCAAATTTGCTGTCTAGACAGGAGAATATACAGTGCGTGCTTTCGAATAGACACGGCGGCGACCGTGACTCTGGCCGTCTTTACAGCAATTAGACAAGAAACGAGTGCATGTGACTTTCGAACAAGTTAAGAGAGAGAGAGAGAGAGAGAAGAGTGAATGCAATAATTAGAATGAGATGGTGAGTAGAAAGAAAATAATCAGACGAAGACGACGAACAAGAAAATGAAGATTGAAGAAAGCTCAGAAAAGGACAATAAAAGACTAGGACAATAAATTGATGATGTACTATTACAAAATGAAACAGTTAAAAAAAGAAGAACGGAAAGGACTTGATGAGAAAGTACAACGCATGGCACATACGGCAACTATAGCTTTGGCCTCCTCTTATATCATGGGGTTAGTTTATTGCCTGTCGCCAGAGGTACCCCTATCGCGGAATGCCGATGAGTCAATATACTTCTATTTCTGTACCCTTTCAGAGTCACTCACGGAACAGCTGGTGCTCATCCACGCTAAATTGACCGCTGGAAGGAAGTAGAGGGAAGCGGGTTAAATTTATTCATGTGGTCAAATATATATATATATATATATATATATATATATATATATGTTTATGTATTTTTTTAATATATTTTTTTCAAAGCTTAATTTTTATTACCTGCAGTAATGTTATTGCGGTAATGGTCCTATGAGGAGATTTTCTTTGAAAACTCATGAGTTAAGGATGCAGCATCGCTCCTTGTTTTTGAACTTTAATATAATCTGATTAATGTCTCATTTTATTATTTCATTAAATTTATATATATATATATATATATATATATATATATATATATATATATATATATATATATATATATAAACATTACAAGAACAATACCTTAGCATTTAATATTTTGCATTTCTATAAAAAAAGAGCACTTGTTAAACCGGTTGCATACATGTAAACAAAATAACCAAAGCGATTTAATTTATCTTACTGTTGAGCCGAGATCGGTTGTGTACAATTAAAATATTGTACTGCTAATCACATTTGCAAGTGATCATGTGATTCTGAGCGTAAAAACACTTGGCAGCTTTAGCGAAACTAAACAGCTGTGGCACGACGAATCAGCTGCTTTGAATGATATATATATATATATATATATATATATATATATATATATATATATATATATATATATATATATATATATTGGCTTTCGTTTTACGTTGGGACTCTCTCTCTCTCTCTCTCTCTCTCTCTCTCTCGACGCGGCGAGCAATTCTGCGGTTTTCAGGTGTTAACCGGTTGTGCCGTGGGGCATTCCCCAAGCGCTTTGGTCTATCGACCGTCTTCAGGAGGCTGTGTCTTATTGTTACTAAGAGCTGTTATTTATAGTATTATTATTGATTATATATCTATTAATTTACATATGTATATATATATATTTATTTATTTATTAAACGTTTATTTATTATTTTTTATTTTTTTAAATTATTATTATTATTATTATTATTATTATTATTATTATATATGAATTTTTAAAGACTGATAAGGTTTTAGTATCAGTGGTAGACGCTGTTTTATTGTGGGTTGTAATTTTTTATGTGTAGGGCTTCGAAAATTTTTAATCTGTTGGTGCAGTTGTTTTAATGTATGATCTTAGTGTTAGTTGTTTATATTTGTCTTAGTTCGGTTGATTTTATGCTTTTTTATGTGTGGTAATGTGTCGCTGGATGGCACTAGTATCATTTAAGTGATGCGTAAGGCATCGGGAGTGGATTTTAGTTGTATGGAAAATGTAAGTACTGTGGTTGTCTGTTTGGGTCTTGGGGAAACATATGTCAAGTGGGCATTAAAACAGATAGAGTACGTTTGTTTGGTTTAGTGGGGAGTTAGTAGTGTTATTATTTTTTATTATTAAGTTAGAGGTTTTTAAATTTTGTGTAGTAAATTATTAGTTTTATTTTTGTTGTTGGTTTAGTGTGTCGATTTATTATGTTAGTTATAGCTTTTTCGTCGAGTTTGTAGTTAGAATGCATTTGTTTTTTTATAGTAAATGGAAAGAGTGTCATTTGTGTGCCTTTTTTCTGATTCTTTTGGTGAGGTTAGATATAGTTTTATTTGTTGGTCAACAATATATATATATATATATATATTAGAGTATCCGCATCACCACTTATCTGTACACCAACCCCATAGATAACCACAAGTAGTTATATTTCAATAGAAACCATCCTAACAAACTCGAAAACTCAATCATATACAGCTCCTGTCTACGCGTTAAACGCGTCTGCTCTAGCACAGCAGAATACCAAAAAAACATTGGCCTACTCACTTCACATTTTTAGCAGCAAATATCCTCTGAAATTCATCAAAACGGCAGTACAGCACGCAGCTAAACTTAACCGGAAAACTATTGACCTACAAGTAAAAAACATCTAACAACATAATCTCTATGGTCTCAGAACACACACAAGGTCTTCAAATTACTAATCAAAGATTTTCTACGTTTCAAAACAGACTCAGACATCGCCTCACTGTTCAACGGACCGTCAACTAATGTCAATAGGTAAACAACTAATTTATCGACACTGCTTGTCTCATCCTACACCAAAACACCATTGCACAACCACCAAGGTAAGCTCCCCCGCAGTAAACCTCGCTGTCAGATCTACCAACATATAGTAACAGACCCACTATCACTCTATCCTACTTACTAGTCAGACTAGAATCCTCAGGTCTCACGTTCTACAGTCACAACGTCATTTAATAGTTGCACTACACATATTGCAGTGAGTCGGTTAAGTCGGTGAGACAAGCACACCGTTCCGCGCAAGCTTCAACAAGCACAAGAAAGCGACCATGGACAACAACATCTACTCACTGGTGACACGACATTACAACATACCAAACGACACAATAGACTGCGTATATTATTACAGACAGGTTTCAATTTCTACACAGAACCGCAGAAAGAACGAAATAATATGGATCTACAAATTAAACACCCATACCAGGAGGTTAAATTCAGATAACGGAGTTTTAAATCCCTACAAATCCTTTTCATCACACCACGAATAAGCATCTTTTAAAAATAAAGATATACACACTACATAATCAAATCAATTTAAACACTTCAAATTTAGCTCACTTCTAAAACACAGACACACACACACATACATCTTAAACTAAACTAGATATAGAAAGTTGTGCACCACGAGAAAAATATATAAATAAATAGATACATATATATATATATATATAGAGAGAGAGAGAGAGAGAGAGAGAGAGAGAGAGAGAGATAGAAGAAAAAAGAGTGATAAATATGCGACGATTGTCCAAATTTATTTCAAATTTCAATTGTTCAATGCAAGGTGTATTCAGTAATAAACTAGTGTTTATTATTCTTTCCTTAAGCCAAGGCTTTTCAAAGATCGAAATCTTATCATAAGAGGAGAAATACAGATGGATAAGTTGGCTTTCTAAAAAAACAAAGTTCAAATATTTGAAAAATATCAAAATTATTATTAAAGGATTTTTTGTTAAAAAAAAACGCAGTGAATGAAAAGAAAAATTCCGTGAAAAATATATGCAGATTGTCCGGGTGGTAGATTTCCGTTGAAAAGAAGTCAAATGAATTGTAGAATGTGTAGAAAACTCTTTGCGTGGGAGCAGTGTGGAGAAAGTGCTAAAAAATAGGTGAGTCCAGACGCACTTAAAGGGGATTGAAAAGGGAGAAATTGGCCATTTTTTATATACTTCCAGGACCAAATGAGGCAGATGATATCTCGTTCCAGGTTTAAATCCAAATGAAACAAAAAGGCAAAATGGTTAAAGATATATATATATATATATATATATATATATATATATATATATATATATATATATATATATACAGGCACGCAAGTAAATCACTGAATTTAAATTTTAGATATAGATCCAAAATATATTGCCGATCAAATAATTACCCCTAACCACACAAGATAAATAAATTTAACTAGAGAACATTCATTTCCCCTCCCTTTTTCCTTTTCTCATACCTAGTTGATATGTAATAAACAGCATACGCCTTCACAAAATAACGTCTGTGTTCAATGCCAACATCACCATCAGCAGACAGTTTTAACGTTCGTTTCATTATTCTTTAATTTCTTTTCCTTCCTGCTAAGTGTGTAACGGAAATGAAACAGCGAACGAAAACCCTTACATATGACTTTTGACCTGTTTGTGAAATCTTAATTTTAGTTCGCCGTTTTAAAAAAATTCTGTTTACACTCTATTGAAGGTTTGAAGAAGGGAATAGTTCCCGAAAATTTCTTATATAATATCCGAAAACACAGGAAAAACATAAACAAAAATTGAGGTTACTTCGATTTAAAAATCGTTCAATAAACTCGACACGAAATTATAAGTTTCACATTTATTTTTGTATTCTTCCCCACTGTTTATTTATTATTTCTCACCCGCATGTGCGTTTATAATTTCCCGTTGACTGATTACACCTATATACATATAAATATACATCATCTCTCTCTTTCTCTCTCTCTCTCTCTCTCTCTCTCTCTATATATATATATATATATATATATATATATATATATATATATATATATATATAGTCTCGGAAGTTTCTCAACCATTAAAACTATATAAAAAATAATTATATATATAAAAAAACTAAAAAAAACTTATAGTCTCAAGTCTTCCAGTGGAAAATCACTCATGTAAGTCAATTTATTTTTTACAATTATTATATTAGTTAGTATATATATATATATATATATATATATATATATATATATATATATATATATATATATATATATAAAGTAGAAGGATGAAAAGGAATTAGAAAAGGGAAAGGCAATTTTTTTTTCAATTCAGTTTCTCAGAGCAAAGTATATTCCGCAAAAAGGCAATTTATTCAAATTAATTGTTTCCTTAAGCCAGGCTTTTCAAAGATCAAAATCTTATCATCAGATATATAAGTTGGCAAAGGCCAAGATTTAAAATTTGAAAAAGTAAAATAAAGATTGTGGGGAAAAAACAAGGCAAAACGCTGCCGGAATACAATCAAATGTCCGGTTGCTCTGAGCAACTGAATTGAAAAAAGATCTGCCTTTTGTTTTTCTAATTCCTTTTCATCCTTCTACCTATCTATATGCTCTATCCTGTATATTGAGCGGTATACTTTTCACAATAGGTTTCACCGTTCCTAAAAGTTCGCTTTCAGTTCACCACTTTATATATATATATATATATATATATATATATATAGAGAGAGAGAGAGAGAGAGAGAGAGAGAGATTGATATTGTTGTTGTTTTGTTAAAGTTCAATAACAGGTATAGTAGTATCATAGTATAAACTCTATATGTCTTGTGGTCCTTTAAAGGTCCCGGAAAGAAAACACCAACTCAAAATTTAGAGAAACAAAGTATATTGAAAGAAGTATAATACAAGCGTTGTTGAAGAGTTGTCTTGACTGCCATAACATCCTCTCCTAAGCTTTACCTCCTAAGGATCACATATTGTTGGGTTTTTTTATTTCATCTGTTAAAAGTCTGCTTGGAGTATCTGTATGTTGAAACTGTCTTAAAAAGTAACCATAACTTCTTCCTTGGGAGTGCTGTCGGTGTCGTTCTACAGTCGTTTCTTAATTTGATTTAGG